>PNEQ01003919.1:9500-36395 GCA_003012365.1 Medauroidea extradentata
CAATCAGAGAGCAGCACAGCAGAGACAGCTATATAAGGGGACCACCTTGCACCAGTAGGCCCCAGTCTGATCCTGCATCGACCTGAGGATGGCAGCTGCAAGATCTGCCGAAACGTTGTCCAAGAAGCAACACAAGACGCGGCTCAATCCCAAAAGCCAAGAAAATTACGACAATGGCCGCGAAAGCCTGCAATCTTTGCTATAAATGAGATCATCATGCTGTAGTTCTGTAGTCTAGTGTATTTGCGTTGTTTTGCCGTAGCGAGTGCTCATCTCGCATATAAATTCCTGTAGTAATTGGTGCGTCAAAACCACTATTGGCAAGGGTAAAACCAAAACATGTAGGTACAGAAAGAAATCTGCGTTGATGACACGCAACTTTCGAAACACTAGAACATATTTTTCGCTCCCTTTTTGGGATGTGTCATAGGTTCATTTATGAGAATATTCCTCTTCACCAAAACCAAAACATATATTCGTGCAGAGGTCACCATCCCATCAAATACTATTCAGAGTTCTCTCCCCTAACATAAATGCATTTTACCCATCACAAACCGGGACTACTGTAATGCTTTCGTGACGTCAAACATCCACCATCCAGCCCTTCACATTTATATACCAGCTTGGCCCTAAACTAACCCTAGGTCCTATAAGTAGTCTGGTCCAGTGTCTATTCTAGTGGTCAGTGCTTGGCGGCGTTAATAGATATTAAACATCAAAGCAGTTAGATCTGTCCTAACGATGAAGAAAAGAGGTCTTAGGGGGCCGTAAGTTGGTAAAGCTCTAGTTGCTTAACCTAAAGGTGGTTGATATTTAGAGTCTGTGGATGGCCCTAGAAAGGGAGAGGTTATGTACGGCATGTTGCCAAGTTATTTCATGGCACAGTCACGACGTCTCAAGCAAACAAGACATCTTCGTCACACAAGGAGAAACCTCAAATAGAACACTTCACTTCAGTTTGATATTACAGCCGAATATACGATTGAGTTTACAACATTTATCGATGTGTAAGGAGTAGTGGCACCACAGATTAACCCCTCATATCCAACCATGCTACCGACTCACTGACCGTATCGACATTATCTCCAACAGCTTGAAATGCTTTATGTTGGGAACTTACAGCTCTGTCAAAATTTGTCGCGTTTTCATTTCAATCTTCTTCGCTTTCTCTTAAGCCTTCATAGCATCTATTCAACCTTTTCTGACAAAAATAACTTTCGCCTACAGTTTTCTGTCCCGGCAAAATGTCTATACTACACTGACATGTAACCATAGTCCTGTCATAACTGTGTGACTTTAGAGATGAATGTAGCATATCAGTGACAATTTCCGTCGAGAATCAAGCACCAGTACAACATCTCTCATTCAGCCAGTTTTGAAAGAAACATTGATTTCAAATTTGGTTCCTGTCGGTTTGACCTGTGGAACTACCGTTGTAACTATCCTGCTCTTTATGTCAGGGCATATGTTCCCAGCAATGATTTTATTCTAAATATTCTAAACTTGCCTTTTATATAATGTAGTGATTTGTAGTACACATAATATATGTTTAAAAACGTAGGTACCTGACCATTGTTTTACATAATAATTCCGTCAGGTCAAAGTAATGAAACCTCGGGACGTTTACAATTGCGCACTTAGGGTGCCAAATATAAACTCATGCGACCCTTGTGATAAAATTTTAGGTTCTATGCGATATTGGATTATCGAGAATTGTTTGTTATTGGTAAAGTCGCTAGTATTAACTTACCTATCTCACTTTTTCTTTCTGTGGGGTTTACTTTCACGCAACGACGTACGTCCACGGAAACTGTTTCATTAATGGTTCTCATATAATATATCTACCTGCACTGCTCTCCACTTATGATTATGATACCACTGTCTAGAACTTTTTTTAGTTACCATGTAAGCCCAGGATGTTTGTGCTACCATGGTTTTATTTCTAAGACTACCAATAATGATACCCATAAGATGAATTTGAATTTGAATACAACCTACGATTGATTTTTATGGCACCATACTTGCCTATGTTAACAAAAAATCATAATGCATATTTATAGCACGTGTATTTTTATTTTTAATAACAAGCAATCGATAGGCCCCATTCTGTGTCATGGCTCGGGGATGTAGATCTTGTCAGTAAAAAATCTAACTAAGACGGACACATCAACATACATAATAAATTCGAACACTGTGATGATAAAAAACACAGCAACAGTACATACATTAAAAATTATTACATAACATGAAAATATGGAACAACACTAACATATTACTTTAAAAAGATAATGAATGAATAAACGCGAATTAATTCCTTCAAAATTTATTTTTATTTAGTAAATTTATCACGGTAAAATGAATCCAAATGTACATAATTTATATTGTATACATTCATCAACATAATAGAAACCGTTTGTTAAAAAAAATTGTTTATAATTTAGGTTACATGTTTTCCCTTCAATGCCTAGTGACAGAAATGTATTATATATTTCAATAGCGGAATTTAAGGAACCCTTTCAAAATGTTTAAGTTGGATTACTTTGAAAATTATGATGGTTTTTAATTCGTGCAATATGAGAGTAAAAATGAGAATTACTTTTAAATATGTATTTATTTTTTTGCGAAAACTTCGTTATTGAGTGTGTGTATGTTAATACGCCCCATGTTTTAAATAAAGGTTTACATAATTTCAATGGCTCTACTCCACCAGAGGTTCTTATTGCCTTTTATCATAATAGAATTAATACTTAAGTTGTATTTACAGAGTTTCTCCAGTGCATAATGCCAAAAGTCATAAGGGAGCTAAAATAACTATAATAAAAAATTTTTTAGTATTTTCTTCTTTTACTTTTTGCAAACATTTTAAAGCTATACAGGCTGTGCTTAATTTTGATAATAGTTTTTTTGGATGTACTTTCCATCTCAGTCTTTCATCAATATATAATAAAAATTTTATATTGAATACTTGGTTAATAATACTTCCATTATATTAGATTTTGAGTTCTATTTGATGATTACTGACTTTAAAATGAATAATATTAGTACTATCCAGATTAAGTTAATTTATTTAATAAATACCATTTTTCTTAAGTACATAGTCTATAAGGTAATTTATACATTATTTCAAACCAATTACAGTTTTCGCATCACAATCTATTTCTAATATTTGCGTATATTTGTTCTAGGAGAATACATATTGCCAAAGGGTGCGAACGTTATCATTTCACCTTTGAAAGTACAACGGGACGAATCATTTTTTCCTGACCCTGAAAAATTCGATCCGGAACGATTCAGCCTTGAAAATTCACAAGGAAGATATCCATTTTGTTATATACCTTTCAGTGCAGGACCAAGAAATTGTATTGGTAAGTATACTAACCTTCTACAAGTTTTAAATAACGATTCTTTTATAAAGAAACGTATTGGATGGATTTTTCAACCAATTGATGTATATACATACACTCACAAGTCGGACAGCTTGGTTCAGAGGCTAGAGCTCGTGGTCTGTTGGCCAAGAGTCCCGGGTTGAGGACTAGTGCTGTGCTTGTGCCTTCACGTCCATCCATGCTGAAGACAATGGCGAACCATCGCAGTTTCATCGCCTAGTCACGTCTCAGGGATTCCCATGAGGTTCGAACCAGCCTCCGGGCTGAAAACTCATCCACCACCAAAAACATACGAATTACACTACATATACATACTATCGTTAATAAGCATTATGTACGTTTAATACACAAAAACAGTTCACCCACCTGGCGTTAAGCGTCTGGAGTGGTCCCATCATTGCTCTGCTGTATGCTGTAGAGACTGGAAGTCTGTATGTAAACTGTGCGTTTTGCACGTAGAGACAATGAGGGCAAGTGGTGAGAAGGCATGAGTCGAGTGAGTGAGAGACTTTGAGGTCTGGTGAACGGTGACATGATGTTGGTATGAAACGGCGCCGGAATGAATGGGCGGGGGAAACCGGAGATCCCCGAGAAAACCCGCCGACCAGTGGCATTGTCCGACACGATTCCCACATGCGAAAATCTGGGGACCGACCCCGCCGGGATTCGAAGCCGGATCGCCTTGGTGAGAGGCGAGAGGTCTGACCCTTCGGCCACCGCGGCCCCTTGGCATGAATCAACATTATCGCCCAAGTCTTCTTAGACTTGAGCAACACATATAGGCGGTAGGAAGGTTAAAACCTTTAGCGTGACAGATATTAATGTAGTCATTTTATAGTATCAGCCAAGGAATGTGTTTGTCGGGGAACACGAATACTTTGATACAGCCATCCATCAGCTGTTTGCAAACGTCCACTGCGTTTCAACGTGGTTGAATACGTATGCAATCTCGTACTTTATGTATTGGAATAATTCCAAGATAATTATTATCTTCGTGGAAGGAGACAGTTGTGCTGATCGTACAACTAAGGTTCCTTATACCTCAAATACTTTGAATGACAATGTTTTGCGGCTGCTTTCGTAAAGGTGTGGCAGTGATTGGTTTCGATGTGCGTTCTGACCACGTGTTTCTGATTCCAGGTCAGAGGTTCGCAATCCTGGAGATGAAGGCAATCATCTCCAAGGTGCTGAAGAACTTCAAAATATTGCCAGGAAGTACTACAAACAACATTGAAGAACTTTCGGGAGAGTTAATTCTAGTAAATTCGCGAGGGATACAAATTAGATTAGCTGAGAGGAACTTGCAGCTCAGATAAAGTATTTTCAAAGAAAATCAAATTGTAGAATTTTTTATAATTAAAAATACGGTTTTCGGTAAAGTAGCTTTTTCTTTTATCAACGCTTTGAATTCAAACTATGCTGTGAAAAATGCATAAATTCAATGTAGCATGAGTACAACTTCGGTAATTTATAGTTTTTATTATAACGTAGTGCAGTTATCTGACATTTTTGTACCTACACATTTCAAACATTTCATAAATTCTACACAACTACTGAGAACATTAATATTATAATACAAAAATAACAGGTGAGTTATGGTGGATATTGTTTTGCTATTTAGATACCTTTCGTGTTATGAACAGGAGAAAACTGCACAGCAAAATGTATGCTAACTTATTCCGGGATGGATACAAACCGTCCTAACTACTGAAATGAAAACACAAGTGTGTTTACTTCTAATGTTATGGACTCAACGGAATTTTTATTTGCGTTATATATGTGGGATGATAAGACACAGCGGTCATTTTGCGGCTGTCTTGAGTGATGATGTTTTCAACCTTGAGCTATACTTTTTTATTGATTAATAATTCCAGTTAGTTTTGTTTCTAGTTTTAAATATGTGCAAACATTTTAAGCCACGTTTCTTTAGGTATACTGTTTATTTTTCGTAAACGTGAAGCTTCGCCATATAATTGTACGATATTTAAAAAAAAAAATGTTTTTATGTTATTTGTAGTTTTTTTCTTGTGGTGCCAAGAAATCACTAGCCACCTACGTACGCAGATATTATTAACTGTCCCAAGTTTTTTATACGATTAAGAGAAAGAGAATTACATGAATATTCTAACCAAACTGTTGAGAAATTGTATGTGGCTTTTAAAAACATCGGCCATACGTTCTAAATAATTTTCAAATACATACAACTATCTTGCAACCTCTTGTCATATCAACAGAGTATTTAAACTTAAAGTTTACGTACATGACATGTATTGTCGTCTGACAAGTGCGCTTTTTGTCTGCTAGAAAATTAATGTTTTCGTTTTGTTTTCTGTGACAGTTCAGTCGTATGTTATGTCAACTGTTCAAGACAGAGTGAGTATATATTGAAGTGTTTATTTTCTTCTTTTGTGACCTTGGACGTAACTTATGAGTGAAAGTCAAGTTGAAAAATATATAAGTCCAGCCATATGCAAGCTGTTAATAAATATTGTACATTGTAAGAGTTACAAAAATGTTAAAATGCGGGCAGCAATAACGTATTGTTGCTTTATCGTATAATCTTGCAGGTTTTTAAACACAGACAGTAATACAGTTGCGGACAATACCGGATACGGTGAATGTTTCAAAATTAGGCTAATGGTAGCGATATCTACAAGACTTCTCATTCAAAAGTATCATATAAACTGTGTTCGCTTGTAGGGATTGTGCTTACATTCAATTCATAAAACATTACATAAAAATCGTATCTTAGTCATTAAATTAACGGTACTGAACGCTGTATTTTTACATTTACCACATCTGACAAGAATGCTGCCATCAGTTGTGTTTAAAAATTGCCTCCGTTTACGGTATTGTGCTCAGTAGAATTTTCGTAATACCTACAGAAATTTTAGCTACGTAACTGTTTGTAATCGTCACTGTAACAGTAAATATAGTTCCTGCATCACAGCACTTCTTACCTTCTGCTGAATAAACTGTCATTTCAACAAAATATTTTAAGCAGTATTAGTATTGTTACTACAACTTTTAGGGTCGTAGTGAACACGCAAGCAGCAAAACAGTCTTGTAGTTTATTACAGTTTTGATCATTGTAAGAAAAACTCAAAATGCACAGGCAGTATATATTGGCTCCAACAATAATTTTCACCAATATTTTCTCCTCAGCTTGCAAACATGAACCTTCGTCTGCAGTTATTCGACAAGAGTTCCCATTAAATTTGTAGGCTCAGCCACGAGCTGTCTGTTACATTGTTGAAATGAAAAGCTCCTAATCCAATATACGTGTGTTGGTGGCTATCAAATAAGAAATACTGTTTTTAAAAAGTACGTGTCAAGTTTTAATTTTAAACGTGAACACAGTGTTAATCTAATACTACTCTTTATGTATTTGAGTTTTTGACATAATTTTTAAGGTCGAATAAAAGAAAAAATAGTTAGGGTTACAGTGATAACGTTGCAAACGACAGACAATGATTTTGGTGCTCGGAGACAGAGCTATTCAAACAGCAACCAAGCAACATGAATATAGGAATACAATTATTGACACAAATATAACTGTTAATATATTGTTTCCGGTATATTATTTTGTTGTTTTAATTGAAATATTTTTATTTCATAGCTCTGCTCATTCATTTCCGCTCGCTGTCTGTCGTCACTTAATAGGCGTGGTCTGCGCGGCCGTTACTCAATTCAGACAGACGGGCGAAAATATTCAAGGACTTCTCCCATTCAAAGCAAGAATCCTAATTGCAATTGAACCGAACACACGTCTCCAAAGTCAGCGAAGTACTATAAAAATTCTTGAGGAGATTTCTCTCTCGGATGCAACTCGTTAAGAAAGAGATCGAAAACGTTTGTGGTTGACACTGACTCGCATCAGTACATCTACTCTCTCTTGGGGATTGTGGCATAGTGCCACTTAAAACTAACTCTAGAAACTCTTGTTTTTGTGCAGTTGCCCTACTTGTATCAACCAGCCAATCAGCCTACTAGCTTCTTTTCACATATCCCACGCATCTCAAGAGAACGAACATTCGTCTGCAAGCTACGTCGAAGTTTATTAGCACAATTTGTTTCAGATGAACAGTTTTCAATTTTCATATTAGACTTACATTTCATTATACAAATCTCATATTCATTTCTTAACCTCTTATACTATCATGTTACATAAATTCATACTACTTACCGAAAGCCAGTCATGATTGGCCGCTTGAGCTTAGGGGCGTTCCCTTGCTTCACGCCCTTAAGGAAATAAAAAGCTCCAAAGCAGTTAATTTTCACACTTTTCGTCTAATTTTTTCTCACTTATTCTCGAAAATCAAGGCTCGACAATTGCAAGATGGTACTTTTGTACACCTTACGTTGTTATATAGTCACAGGTTTTACAATTTTGGAGTACTTACCGCAGATAGGAGAAAACATTTTCGTTAGTAAGCGAAAATAATGTTTTTGACGAAAATGGTGAAAATTCACAGCTTTGACACGTCAACCCCCTACCGGGAGGAGAGAGAGGCCACTACGAACAGTGACGACTTTGTTCCAGCCGCCCGGCAATACACAATTACCACTTCCACGGTTGTAAATAGTACTGGGCGCCTGTGGAGCTTCATGGCCCGTCGCTGGTCTCGGGTGACTCTTCTTCCTCTCTCTCCAGACCAAAGAGGCTGCCAGCTGTAACTCCTCTACTCCAAAATTAACTAGTATTTTATGTATGCACTAACATTTATTTTTTTTTATTTCATGTTTGTTACAATATTTACTCTTGTGTTCGCTGCAGCTTAGTTACTGAGATTTTCCTCCCACGTTACTGATCATAATTCTGGCAGAGAATTAATTCAGTTGTGGATACAATAATTATGGGTACTGGTAGAATAGTATCTATTGTGGGGTACAAAGTACGTATTTGCTATTATGTCTCTCTAGAGAATTGTATTCCATACTTATATGTACTTGCCGGAACTGAGCTGTATATCAAGCGCAATCTCATGAAGACCCACACTTACTCAACACTGCTTCGGGGCGTATACGTCTATTGGGCCAAGGCAGAACATGTACTCCTTGTAAAGCGCACAGCATTGTCCTGTCAACACGATAACACATGTTATCGTGCTTAGATACTGTTGCCTGTGTTGTGTACAGATATTATCAGATATAACAATTAACATCGTGGTTTATATTATGGACTCGCCATGCTCCCTTTAATCCAAAATAAAAATAGAGAGACGATCGAAAAATGTGCCATCATCACAGGTGCCTGGTGCGGCAAGCCAGAATGTGAGACTGATCGTTACATTGAACCGCAAATCTACAAACGCAAGCACGGGCAATCACATTGCGCAAGACTTAAATCACTCTTCTTACAGAACGCCACTGATCTACGTACATCCGCCTCTCCAACACATTCTCTTCCAGCACAACTCGGGACGTTCAGATCAATGAGTAAGTATCATATGTAAACAAGACAGAGGAACGTGCTGAAGTATACCTATCTAGAAATTCAACTGTTTGTTGTTCTTGCAGGCACACTATTGGCCACAGCGGCTCTAATGCACGTGTATTTGGTGCTCTTGTCAGTCACTAACACGTCACATATCAAATGAGTGGCTGTTCCGCGGAACATTCTTCTGTCGTCTCGGATTGTCACAATACGGTCATATTAAAAGGCACTTAATTTTTTCACTGTTTCTCTCTATCTTCTTCCGGACACTGGAGATATACTCTATGATTAGGACCCGGTAATTTTCGCGAAAAGATTTTTGCCCCATTTTGTTTCAGTGTCTTGCGTGAACACCTGCAGCTCAACTTCATGATTACTGTGCAGAGTTATTATTTGATGACTGTGCCAAACAGTACATGGATAACTGTGACACAACACGATTGTGATTTGCAGGTTTAACCTCCAGACGTTGTTAAGGCATCCAATCACTGCCCACAAAGCAGAGATGCAGGTGCGCACGTGAGGCACTGAAACAAAGTGGTGCAAAAATATTTTCGCGAAAACTACCGGGCCCTGTCTATGATGCACCACAAAGGAATCGCCCAGCCGTATGCACTTGTGTTGTCAGACAACATTCTATACGACATGAACAAATGGCTGCAGAATTTAGGTAATTGGTGCCATTCCACTTGCCACCATAGTGCCCTTATGCATGACCAGTTTATGTTTAAACTTCGTTTGTAGTTTATTATGTTTACTTGGTTATCAATGCATTTTACGAAAATGGTATGAAGAAATGCTTTGAAGAATTTTTGTTTATTATTTGTGCCTTATCTCATTTTACAGGAGCATTTTCGCAGCATTATATATACTATCAATTAAAAGAAGACATTTTTTATAGGAATCAAATTAGTTAGGGTGATATTTTCATTATTTTGTGAACTAATTTTACAGTATATGAGTGTCTAATTTTCTTGAAAATAGTTTATAAAGAAAACAGCAATACGATACAGGTCCTAATGTATGTCCTCTTTTAAAAAGTACATTGATAATCCAACTAACAGTGCATCTTAATATGAGTAGGCCTAGTGCAATTTTAATATAAAATACTACTTATTTACTGTATGGATGCATAATGAATAATTAAAGTCAGGATGGAGTATGATTGTTAAGGTAAACGATCTCTCACGTGATAAAAATGTACTGCTTTAAGGCGATCTAAGTACGTCCATGCACCATTGTGCATGTACCATATTTCACAAAGTAGGTAACAATGGTGCAGCTTCCTGTAAGTCGGGTAAAATGAACCTACAAGAAAGCTGAGCTCTTGCGAATGAATACGTAGGCCAGTTGTGTACTTCTAGGTTCATTCAAAAAATCATTTAAATTATTTTGAAACTATGATTCGCGAATTACGAGAAGATTGACACGTGCTCGCATATACGCGTTATAGTTAAAGACGCCATCCCTAAAGAATTATACTTCCTCAGTGAAGTGGAAGGTCCGCGGTGGCCGAATGGTCAGACCATTCGCCTCCCACCAAGGCGATCCGGGTTCGATTCCCGGCAGGGTCAACCCCGGATTTTCGCACGTGGAGATCGTGCCGTACGGTGACGTTGGTTGGCGGGTTTTCTCAGGAATCTCCCGTTTCCCCGCCCTTTCATTCCGGTGCTGCTCCATACTCAACTCAGATCACACCTCGCCAGCGCTACAGACTTCGCTGTTAAGCGCTGACCAAAATCTCTCACTCACTCAGTGAGGCGGACGGTACTTAAGAATCTAGCATTTCCTTATTTCTGAAGAAGGAACTAATTACATCATTACAACGTAGCTAGAAGATCAGGCGCATGGAGGAAAGGTAAGTGCTATTTACGTCTCGTCGACAGCGAGGTCATTAGAGACAGTTATATTCAACTTGACGAAACGGTAGGAACTGAGAAAGGAAGTGGCCATGGCTATTTTAAGGGACCATCCCAGTATTCACCTGTAGTGATTTTAAGGAAACAATGGAAAAGTATATCAGGATGACTCGATCCGGGAACCAAACCCTAGTCCTCCGAAATTAGAGTCAAACGTGTTACTGTTATGCAACCTCGTCCGATCTCTGGCGCATCAAGTGACTGTACCAGCTTAAAGTCAAATGATGTCATATTTCCTAGCCTATTACGTAACTCGCCGAAAACTTATGCGCTTATACTACTAGTAATACTTCGTGCATTCATATGCATACCTGTTATGCTAACATTATTTCTAAATATTCATAACGCATAGTTTACATTTTTGTCCGGAAAATGTACGTTTGCCATTTTGGATTGCTCTTATATAAACAAATTCAGCATTATCGGCTGTCATGTTGTGTTTTTATCTAATATTCTAGTGATATTGCGTCCATGATACAAAAGTAAGAAATTTATTTATTTATCAACGCTGATTATTGCTGTGTAAAATTAAAAGTCTTGTTATGGTCCTGAGTCTATCATATTTCAAATCCTAATTTACTTGCAGTTGACAACGTCCAGACAGAGTAGCGGTAAATAGCAGGTGTTACTAGTGCAGTGTAATGAAAACAATTATCAAGCTAAGTTCAAGAATTTCAGCATGTTAAGCAAAAGCAACCTACGTTCATAAACTGTTTTAAGAGAAATAAAATCATGCAATTAGTATTCTCCTCAAAAAGAAATAAAAAAACCGTTTCAGTAATTGACTCGGCAAATGTGGTGGAGGATATCATACCAGAAGGGCGTTTCACCCGTGCACGACATGTGGTTGATACTCCCTTCTGCCCTCGATATGTACATATTTGGCGTGAAGGAAATAAAACTTATGAGTAACTACGCATTGCTGACTTGAAGTTTCCGTAGTATGTGGACTTTTTTACTCAGAGGCTAATTTATTCAGTCTCATTTAACTCGGAACTGTGAGACAGTTCGTGCGCAGTCCATTTCCAAATAACTCCTTGTTCGAGCAACCCGACAATATAAAACTTAAAGTGATTCTTTAGAACAAGGGCCATTCCGTTTCTGTAAAAATTTTTCACTGTATAACTTTTAGTGGACAGTGGTACCTTTTTAATATGTGCCCTGTCATTTTAAAAATTGTAAAATTTGTTAGATGCTAAGTGGACGTTGGGGCCACTTTTTGGAAATTGACTGCGCATTATGTGGCATATTTTAACGCTTGCCTTTGTGAGACATTTGATGTTGTTCATTTAAAATCCTGTATGCTCTGATTTTGTCAAAGGAATTATTTCTCACAGAATAAAACAGTCCAACGCCATGTTTAAAACACAGGAAAGAAGTTTACTAAATAAGCTAGACTAAGGGCCGTATCTATAAACGACTTTCGAATGACAACGAACTGCTTACCAATGCTTTCTCTATGGGGATAGCAGTTGGTTGTCATTCGAAAGCCGTTTACAGATACGTACCTAAGTGTGCATATGTGGCAGTCTTATTTTTAGCGAAGGTGTTTCAAATGAGATCTTTACGAAACCCCAGTTCCTAAACGTCAAAAATATGATTCCTGAACCTATTCCGACAACAAGTCTACACAATGTCTAAAGCGGTAACGTGTAGCCTACACCTTCAAAAACTTCGTTTCTAGAATAACTCTCTCTCTCTCTCTATATATATATATATATATATATATATATATATATATATATATATATATATATATATGGCATAAGACGTCAACTTTTGAGAACGGTGAAATTTATACACTGAGTTTATTTCAATCCGTCTCATGTAATAAAGCCACATATTGACAGTCCTGTCTACATCTGTTTACATGGAAAATAGTGTTTTCGTCTGTCATGAGTGGTTACAATACAACACTCAGCTGAGTGACAAACCAACCGCCAATGTATTTAAGTCTGCCTCACATAGCACATCTAGTTTATGACACTTCTGAAATATATAACGTATAAACATTTCTATTGGAATTATTTTTATTTTACCATACTGATCAGTTTGACAGATTTATGTACTGCACTGCGCAGTCTGACAGTCAGAGCATAAATAACATGTGTCAGGGGAAGCTTTTTCCTAAAGCACAGCATTAAAACCATTTGGCAACGAAACTTACATAGTGAGGAGTTATTACATGAGGTGGGATAGACTTGTCCTGATACATTTATAGCAACTACTGGGGGAATGATACGATCTGGTTGAAAGGAAAAAAATTACGTTGGCTATAAAACTGTTCACTTACAGTGAATTTTCACTGCAAAGATTTCAGTCGCCTGGGTTTTAATCAGGGGCCTCATTTAGGGTGGGGGGAGGCAGGGAGGCAAACGCCCCCCCCCCCTGGATTTAGAATTTAAAAGTGTATAAAATATATTTCTTGTATTTTGTTATTTAAATAATGCTAACTTAAGCACATAAAACTGAAGTTTTATTATTAAAATTTCTAATTTACACATGCGTGATTAATAAAAATGATGCAACAAGGTCACTGTCGCCGAAAAAAAAAATCTTGCCCCCCCCTCAAGAAAAACCTGAAATGACGCCTCTGGTTTTAATGTGGAATCAAAGTGAAAGAAAATACTTCTAAATGGCTCAAATTTACAGGTAACTATTCTAAAAATATTTAACATAACGTGTCTATAGTTATGTTACCACAGTCAAAAGCCTTGGTATATTTTGTATTTAATTATTTGTATTTGAAATGTAGCGTTAAAATTAACATTTCAGAAAAATGTATGAGCAAATTAAATGTATCTAACATCCTTTCTATGAAGAATTTTAACGCATATATATATATATATATATATATATATATATATATATATATATATATATATATATATATATATATATATATATATATATATATAAAAAAAAATAATAAATAAAAAAAATAATATATATATATATATATATATATATATATATATATATATATATATATATATATATATATATATATATTTGTTATTTGTTTTAAATACTAGTTTTCAATATGAGGTCTTTTGAGAAGGATTTTATTTGCCATTGATTCGCCATTATTGAGACTTTTCGGCTGCAAGCTTCGAAGGCATGGCTCTGAATACAAGTATTTTATAATGAAACACTGGGCTAACATTAAAGATCAAGTCAGCTAAACTTCTTTACAGTTGTCAACACAACTAAGTGATTTAGCAACACTTGTCCGCGAAATATTTCAGTTGACGGAATCGGACTGATGTTATAACAACGGAAATCTATAGAATGCGATAAGGCTGTCACACTGAAACATGAAACATAATGTGGGTGTGTGTTTGTTGCATTGCGCTTAACAGTTTGAAGGTTGAGATAAGAGAACGTATACTGATTTCAAGGTCACTACTCAGTATTCTTCCACATGCGCGTCTCTTTCTTTCTTACTTGTTCCTTCTCTTTATAATAAGATCCTAGCAGGTTAGTTTTCATCTTTAGCAATTAATTAACAATGAAGTCAAAACGCCTCAAACCTTAACTCGTAGGTCCTTAGTAAAAATTGTGAATAGCAAAAGAGTGCACAGGGCCATTATTCATTGATTTAGTTACTAACTATGCTACAGCCAATACTATAATACCAGATTACATACAAGGACTTCCAGTAATTGCCTGTATCTTACGTTCTGTGTCCTTAATTTTTGCTCTGTACTCCTGGTTATATAATCTGTTCTCTTTTTATTTAATTATTTGTATTTCTTTAGTTTTACCTGACTTAAATCCTTGCGGGATCTCTTGTGTATTTTTATTTTATGTTCTGATCTTGGCTAATCTTGGCTAGTTATCTTAGGTTTGTATCACCTTCATTTGTGGCATCACATATTGCAGCAATGGTTGTTGGCCAATGTCCACGATTTCACTCAAAATCGTTAAGTCCCACTGGAAGAATCATTCAAACCAATTCACTTTTAATGGCGTACAGACAACACTGTATCAAAACCAATTATTCGTAATGAATTAGTATAAGAGATGTCCCCGCCTGGTGCACGAAATATAGTACAGCGTATCAAGCGTGTTAATTTTTACATTTGTAACCATCAGCGTCTTTAGGCCCATATTTTGAAAACCCCTTCAAAAGTAAATGTTTTTAATACAGCACGCATATTATACAGAAACGTTTAGAGACCTCTAAAAATGGTTAAAACGGCCTTTTTAGACTATTATATTAAAAAACTACGTACACAATAGCATTCGTTTGGCTTTACACCATGTATTCACGAAACAAAAATATATCGTCTAACCATAAAATTCCCTCAGAAGAAAGACTGCAACGAAAACACAACACGCCAGTCTAGTGCTCAGATGGTAAACGCGGTGTTGTTATTGATGCATGCTGATAAAAAAGCGTGTCTCGAGGACTTATTTTACGTGATTTGTGTTATTAGTAGAAGTTCATATAAATGTATACGTTGATTATGTTTTATGCATATACAACAACTCTATGATAACCAAGATATAAATATTTCTAGTAAGGTTATAATTATAATTAGGTAATATTTCAAGTGCGAGAGATTCCATTGAACAAGTTCAATAACAATTTTAAATTGAAATCAGTTTTAATTTCTGTGTCATCTTTATTACAAAGTAATTTACGGGGGGAGGGAGAATGTTTAATGCCTAACGCAATTAATATTTTACCATATAAAGTAAAAAAAAATCCTCTAAACTATATATTTCCCGAGAATATTTTTGGTTGCAGTGATGAAAAGTTTGTCAGTTATTTTTATTTGCCAAATAAAGTAAAACTTTTGCCACAAAAAAATATATTTTATACTAGAATACTTTTCACTGCAGTAATAAAAATTTCTCAGTTATTTTTTATTTACTTTTTGTCATCTATATAAAATCAGCTTAGCTGAACTACTCCAACGATTACTCAGTTAAATAATGAACACGAATTACATATCTGAGATTTATATATCTTAAGAAATTCTATTTAACATAGTTTCAAAATAACACAAAGATACCATGGGTTTGGCATGCGTTTATTAGTCAGGTAGCTAACTCGTGGAGGAGAGATGATTATTGTGTTTATTAACATGATGCTGCTTTTACAAAACCTGTAAAAAACAGGAAAACATACATGAAACAGGTTACATAAATTCTTCCGTAATACAGTGCTTCATGTTTAGACAAAAACTGAAGTCGTACACTATCTTAAGTTAAGTGTATGGTGGATTTTTTTATATTTTTTATGTTAAATATACTTCCCAGTCAAATCAGTCACGTGTTTGTAAACATACATAGTTTCTAAATTGTTGCCGGTTTTAAATTTGAAAATCATACGTTTTATCAGCATGTGGCAACCAGAGGTTAATACTCATCACAGATTACGCGTATCAGGAGATAAGATTTTGTTATTGAAGCAATGAGTATTTTGCCATGAGAAACACGCATGCAAAGTTCACTGTCATCTTTTCAAAGTCACGATTATAAACACATGCTTGTATAGCTGGCTGATGGGTAGAACACGTTACCTTTCATTAGAATAAAGACTGTGGCACTGCCAGCTAAGACAGGATTGTTAATAAGTGCTAATCAAATATAATATTCAAGTTCACCTGAAATTTAATGTACAGGAAGTGAAAGGTAAGATTTTTTAGTGTTTGTTCTTGTAAAAACGTATCAGGAGGTAGCGACAAATACTTACAAAACTTTTTGTGCTGTTAATTTTTATTTTCAGGTAGGGCGACGTGAATTCGGTCCAAACAATGTTGATGTACATTTTGACATTGGCTGCATGTGTCATTTTTGCCTGGATTGTTCGTGTGAAACGCAAAATCAACAAAATGGCCGAACTTTCTGAGAAACTTCCAGGGCCAAAAGCTTATCCGTTGATTGGAAATCTTTTGGATATTGGCGGTTTAAAGCTGAATTCTCAACCTAAAGGTGAATACATTTACGAATACATATTATTCCGTTTGTTTAGTTATATGATATCACATTGAAGTCGATATAACAGTACAATGTATGAAACAATATTTCTTCCATTAACGATGCCATATATTCTATGAACAGTAGTAATTTAATTTTGGCAGTCGATAAAAAAATGGAATATTTGTATGAAGGCCACTGAGTACTGAATTTTTTGTGGTGTTGCAGTTTTATTACAATTTTATTTGGTTTCATTCGTATTATGTCCCTTAGCTACTTTTCCCAAGTCTTTAAAAATAAATGTTGTAATGCTTAACCACAAATTATACACAGCTGGCAATTTTCCATTTATAAATCATAACAATATATTCATTGAAATCACTAACAAAATATAATCGTAGTGCTTCAACAATATACAAACACGTTCGTTGTTAGTCATGAATTTGTACATAAGCATTACTTGACGATTCTGAAAAGGCGATAATAGCTGTGTAACACAGTCCACTAGAGCGAGACAATAATACATTTTAAATACGTTTTTTCTAAACATCCCAACAATAATAAAAAACAGTAATTCCAGCTCGACTTGTGGTGCCCCACCATAGGCCTAACAGCGAGGCACTCAACTCACGTGAGGGATGATATAAGGTGAGAATGAAGCAGCGCTGGAGTTGAGAATAATGCGAGTAGTTACATTTTGCGATGATATTGTCGTTAAATATTGTGAAAATTAATATTAAAACAACCGTAGATGTGGCAGTGTGATTGCGTGATAACATAATAAAACCGCTAACATTTAAAGTCATTACAAAAAACACAAATGTGTTTGAAGAGCACGGTCTACAACAATTTTCATCGCCATATTTTTATTTTTATATTTGTACAATTTTTTTTCTTTTGTTTTAGACACTAATTGTAACTAGATTTTGATCTTATGGAAATTTTTTATCTCTCGTAGTTTTTGCGTAACAGCTTAAAATATTCAAAATTTGCATGTTACGGTTTTCTGTGCGACACTAAAACAAAAGTCATATCAAACTAAACAAGAAGTTACACTTTCCTCAAAGTAGGTGCAAATTATCAACCCTGAAGGTTAAAATCGATTACATAAATTTAGGAATATTAAATAATAATGTTAATTGAAACATATAATAAACGAATTATACAAAATATAAGTCAGCTTACTAAGGAATATATCCGTACCCAGTTTAATTAAAATGGACAAAAATTTTCTGAAGTGTCTTTCTATCATAAAGATAGTGGCCGCAGATTTGAAAATATTGCCAAAGTACGAACGAAATACACAAATGTCCAGCTAACTAACTAACTCGAATACGCGTGCCGAGATTAATGAACTTCTTAAAAATGTTTCCCCAAATATGTCTTATGTCATATCTCCACTTAACCTAACCTCAACTTAGGAAGATATTGTTTACCATTAGTTTACTAAATCCATGAGCCCTGAGATGGTATATTAGCAAAAATAGAATTAATTTAATAATCTAAGTAAAATTGAGAGAACAGTCAGTAAAAAAGAAGCAAATTTATTTAAACAAAATATTTAGGGCTCGAAAACAATATGATTATCAATAAGATTTTGTCAATATTGGGTTTCTTTTCCCTGTAGAAACAAAGACATTCTGTGACACTACAATATTGAGAATATAGCTTAGTAATGTAAAAGGAAAATTGAACAGATTAATATACCATTATTTAGGACTCTTACTAGACCATTGAATATTTCAGAATAATGAAAATTGCGTGTATTATACTGTGACTCAAAACAAAAAAAAAAAAAATTATTTCTCTGTCAATAATTAACAGAATGACACTGAGTACCGTGAGTTTAATATGCTGTTTTCCATTCTTTAGTTATTTGGTTTTCGAATTACCATATTCCTGCAGTTTATTGTAGCAATTATGCATAACATTTAGGATTTGCCGGTGACTTCTTAATTTAGGGTTCTTCGCGGGCTGTTTGGCACTACTCCAAGAAAATCCAAAATTTAAGCAGTTCTCTGCCAAACTTGCAGAAAACTCATAAACTATAAATATTCCTTATCGGTCGAAAAGGACTGGGACAGCTTACCAGTCGAAATTTGCGATGTTAAGACAGTATTTCGAACTTTCCTGAGCTCGACATTTGGAAAGAAACGTGGTACTACCACGTCGCCAAACTCTTCCTCTTAGTACTCGGCAAAAGTTACACCAGGCTAAGACAAGTCTGACAAAAGCTTCTGGGAAGACGGTACGAAATGGCATGAATTCCTCTTCTATTCTTCTGATCTGGAAAACTCCGCTACTTTCAAAACAGAAATATTAATAGCGCCAGGTCGTGTGAAGTTCTTCCACAGGAATTCCTCGAAGAAAGCAAACTGAGGCATTTCTTTCCTCAAGAATCCTCTCAGCCGGATCTCTACCATCAAAAAATTGTATTCCATTTTTTTCCCTAAAACCTTCTGTTCTTATATCTGGTTGATTTCGCAGTGAAAAGGCTTTGTTTTCGAAACGTAGCAAAACATAACATAAATTCTTCCTACTAGCAAATTGATTACTATTTTGGTCTGAAAATGATTTGTTTTAAATAAGATTATGCCACCTAGTAAGAGTCTTTACAATAAAATATTAAGATTAACAATACTCTAGATAATAAAACATACATAAATATCTACACTAAAACTAGTCACAGAGAATATTTACCATAGCAATTATAATTACAATGTTTACATTGCATGATTTTTAAATATAATAAAAATATTCTTAGCAATGTCTGTAAATAAACGTATGTGTATGTTACACATATTATGAAAAAAAAATATGAAATGGTTTCTATTATGAAAATATGAACATGTGATCAACGGAAAACATAAAAGTCAAATCAGCTTTCTAGTATGTAGTATATGTGTATGATGAAAACGCTAAAAAAAATAATAATAAATAAATTTCACCACATATTGCATCTTATGCCAACGTATAAAAATGGCATCCATTATGAAACTATGAACACAAATTGAACAAAATACACAAAAATTCAAATAAATTTTGTATGAGGTATTTGTGTACCAAGTTTGATGAAATTCTGAAAAATACATCCTAAGGTATGTGATACTATGCTAAAAGTATAAAAATATCCGCTACTTAGAAAATATAAACAAAGGGTTAACGAGATACACCAATGTCAAGTCAGCTTAGTATGAAGTATATGTGTACCAACTTTGATGAAATTCTGAAAAAATATTTCCCAAAATATGTGAAACTATGCTAAAAATATAAATATGGCTGCCATTTTGAAATTATGATCTCAAGATGAACGAAATACACAATAGAAAGTCAAATTTGAATGCAATGTATGTGTGTCAAGTTTTATGAAGTTCTGAAAAATTAATTCTTTAGATATTTAACCCTATGCTAAAAATATATAAATGGCCGTCAATTTGAAAATATGAACACCGGTTGAACGAAATACACAAATATCGAGTCATATTTTTGTGTAGTATGTATATATACCAAGTTTGATGAAATTCTTGAATATGGTTCCATAGATGTCTAGCTTGATCTAAAAAAAAATCTTAAAATGGCCACCATTTTGAAAATATGAAAAGCACGTAAACGAAACATATAAAAGTCAAGTCAGGTTGGTAAACACTAGATGTGAATAAAGTTTGATGAAATTAGGTCCACTGGTTCAAAAGTTTTTAAGGGGGGCCCTTACACACACACACACACACACACACACACAAACACACACACAGGCATATACACATACACAGACACACAGAACTCCGACAGGAAGGTGATCTCATAAGCTTACGTTTTCTTTCGGAAAGTAGGCTTAAAAAATTCATAGTGAATAACGATGTTCCATGTAAAAACAAAAAGAAAATGTTTTTGTATTCAAGTAAAAACGCTAAAATTTGAAATAAAAAAACTAAAAATTAATATTATTAAAAATATAACAATAATTTATTTTGTGGTTTACTATAGGCGTCCTTGTATCCTACAACAACGTCATTCACTGCGAACTTTTTCAGTTCTGTGTCAGTTGGTTTTAGTGTCGTACACAAAACCGTAACATTCAAATTTTGACTTTGACGAGCCATTAGACAAAAACTGCGAGAAATTAAAAAAAAATCATCACAGCAAAATTTAGTCAGAATTCAAAATTTGTGTCTAAAATATGAATATGTGTGTGTGTATATATATATATATATATATATATATATATATATATATATATATATATATATATATATATATAAATTAAAACATTTTTTATTTTATAGATGTACCAGATATTGTTGGGCATAAATTGTTAATAATATTTGCTCTGATGAAATTATTTTTATCTATCAAATGTTTGCACAATAGCTTGTTAAAGTCAACATGATACATGTCACGGGTTTAAGAACGACATTAAAACCAACTGACTCACCTAACTGAGATAATTCATGCTGAGTAACGATGTTGTAGGCTACACGGTCTCCTATATAAATATACAAAACAAATTATTTTTGTATCTAAAAAATGCTGCAATTTTAAATTAAAATTGGAAAATTACAAGAGGCGCAGTCTGCTGGATTGGACTTGGTTTGGTACATATCTCCAATTATTAAGTACACTGCTCTGCTGAATTTGTGAGACAGGCACTTTGCAAAAAAATGTCTCAAGTTGATTAGGTGCTGTTCGGATTCACGCCATCGCCACACTAGAATTACTCCAAGCAATAACATCCGAAATGTGGATTCGCTGGGACATAATATTCTTCTTCTAATAGCTGGCATAGAAGATGAGTACCAAGCAGATTAAGTCGTGGGAGTGTGATTGATTTCAACAGGAAAACTCGTGACTTCGCAGTCAGCAAATAAACCTCAGTTCCACCCCGTGTTCGTCGAGGACTAGCTGGCATAAGGCTCTTATGTCTAGGAACATGCCCTACGTCATAATATCCAGTTGGTATTATTGAATGGGTTGCAAATGGCATTCATGTCAGAGAATGGCTTGATATGGTTGATCATCTGGGTGTACCCGCACCTGTCTATACATATTGTATGTATCTTTAGTAAAAAAAGATAGGATGAAGGCGAAAATGTAAACTAATTTTATTGGTTTCTTGCTGTTGTTTTGGAGCTGTCATGAGAACATCATTAAGCGAGTTTCCTGAGCTTGTCGGAGCAGATACGCCGTAGACTACCTTTAGTTTGTCGGTGGATTTGTGCTGCTTGTAGGCACAGTGGTTTTGAATGTGGTAACTGGGGCTGACCATTGGATATACACAATGCATGTGTCGCAGCGTCCCACATTCTTGCATAAATTTAACATATTGCTATTTTACTCAGCTTAACGGCTTAATCTATGCTCCAGCTTTAATAATCGGGCATCTGCTTAACAAGCGAGACTGGCCAAACTGGTTCAGGATTTTTTAATGAAAATCTCACAGCAAAACAGTCATTTGCTGTACGATGATGAGAGTGCCAAAAAATATCCTCACACCTTATATCTTCTGAATTAGCAGGTTTAGTAGATGACACCTCCTCAACATTCCAGAAGCTGTACAAGGTGTCCATAAGACTGGGAGGCAAGTCAATAATCAATGAGACTACAGGAGTCGATACATTCTTTCTCTGCTCACATTTTCCAATCAGGACCCATTTGATGACTGGGATCCAGAATCAGACAAGCGCTTCCCAAGACAAAAGCCACGTGGTTTTCTGGCGACGTCAAGGATAAATGAGGACCTGTGCCCTCAGCTGACAAAGTTGCAGCAATTGAAGTAGCCACCGTAACTGGAGGTTGGATACCAACATCAGGTTCTATTGTAAAGGAGTGTCGTGATTAATGTGTGATGCAGTTTCTGGCACTGCCTGAATTTTCTCTTGCAGCTACATTCCTTGACTAGTGAGACATGAAACAGTTGAAGCATAGAGACCGGAAATTACGCGGATCAACGACCTGACATATCCTCAGCTACTCGTCCATTGGCTGCTGCTCCAGTGAGTGGCCAGCGCGAGAGTCAGTGAGTGTTATGCAGGTTGTTATTGGTTTCACAGTCCTCAAGTAAGTGTTTGAGTAACTGTGATCCAACTGCAAAATTAATGAACTTGTAGAGGAGTTTGAAATCTGTCGCCTTATCATATGAATCCGTGAAATTTGTGGGTCTCTACAACTAAAATATCACGATGTCCCTGACAGTAAAGGGAAGAAACTCAGGACACCTGTAGATAAGGTGGTAGCCCTGAAAAATGCTACATTTTTATCAGATGCTGCTGCAAAAAATGCTACCCGCGTATTTGGAGCAATCATGTTAGTTCGTTTCATTAAGGGACCTGTTGCAGGAAAAGCCACTTGGCAAGAGTAAAGCTTTGAAGTGAGACTATAAAATGGAGTAACTGATCAAACATTTTTAACTTGTTTATGTTTGTGATCTAATTCGAATTGGCTGCGTATCACCGGGTCAAATTTTGGCAGTATTGCATTCAATAAGCTAAATCTCCACTGTTTGACTGGAAATTCCACACTTTCAAAGCAGCCAAATTTCTTTTAACAGTACATATTCACAAAATATTGTAACTTTTCTGATGAGAGGATAACTAAATTTGTGTGAATTCATGATATTATCCAGTTGTAATGTAGCGATTTCCCTGTCAATAAGTGTCTTCAGAGATACTGATGAATACTTTTGCTCTGGCAGTGAAAGTGACTTTGTGAGGTTAAGAATCTCTCCTGACAGGGAGGTTAACAGGTACTGGTATTTTTCTGCACCTAGTAATGATGCGCTCACTGTAAAAAAACTTCCTAAAATGTTTAGGAAGTTATTATCCCAGACGCAGTATGGGACAGTTACCATACTTCCGTCTTGAAAATGCGCAAATTTTTACAAATATTACAATACAAGTCTGGTAACTTTAGTATGGATTTGACTGTTTTATAATTAGGTTTAGGAGTGTTACCATGGATGTCTGGGAAACTATTCTACCATACCTACTTTCTTAGCGCTCCTATACGCACGTCTGGTAAATTTACAGATTATTATTTAGAATGAGAATAAGTCTCTTGTACAGAGGTAAAACTAAACGACTCGGTGCGGCTTTAATTTCTGTCACATAGTAACGTGTACACACGTGTGATACGCTTATTGTAACTCAAATTCTAGCTGCTCTGATTAAATAAATGACTTAAGAATGCATTGCAGCAGGATGCCATTCGCCCGTCAGTTCCGGGCCAAACCACTACAGAAACTTGGCATTAATAAATTACGGTATGTTTTTAGAAGATCGCTAAGCCGTCAGCAACCTGCACTTCAGAGAAATCGTCACATTGATTCGCTGTGTTTGAGTGTTCTTTGGTTTTGTGGAAGTATGTTATGCACCATACAACTCCTGATTTTCGAGTTTCGATGAGGTACATTTCCTTGCTTCTTTCAATGATATTTAAAGCAAACGTGTTACGGTTATTTGCAATGGAGGTTCGAGGTTTTATCTAGAAAATTTTTGTATAGTAATATATTTATATTTTGGACCAAATTTTAAAGGCGAATTCGAAAAACCATTTTCTACCTTAAAACCTTTATAATAAATAACTTAGTACGTACTTACCACACGATACCACCTCCCCCCCCCCCCCATATTTTCCGTACTTTGTAGCTTTTTTGCTTTACTATAAAAAGAACGGACGGCATCTTAGAAAATCCCTTACACCATGCAGCTGTAATCCGATACTCAATTATTTATTGTCATGGTATTGGCGTTTGACAAACAAAGAGAAATATTTTCTTTCGTCTGAAATTCGTCAGTTTAGATGTAAGCTGATAATAGCCGTATTATTTTCGGAATGTTGCAGATGCGTTTGATGCTGCTATAAAAATTGTAAATCAGTACGACCCCATGGTTAGAATGTGGATAGGACCAGAACTCTTCATTACCTTAAAGGATCCTAGACATGTTGAGGTGAGTGAGTTATACATATTTTATTTATTTACTATCCCAGCACGAAATTTGGAGTAGAGTTATTTTAGTTGTATTGTCTGATAGTATATTTTTATCTGGTCGATTTACGCACTTATTTTTGTAGATGGTTTTGTCGAGCAACATCGAACTTCAGAAAGCCTCCAACTACAAGTTCACTTTGCCGTGGATTGGCTACGGTCTTCTCACCTCCACAGGCAAGTGTAATTTCTTAATAAAACATAAATTGAAGAAAAATAGTAACTCATGAAAATACTCAAAAATACCTTCCTTATATAGTTTCTGTAAACAAACAATTGTGATCTTTGAAACATACAATATAATCAATTGTAATTGAATATCAAATATTTTTAGAGCCATGCGAAAATTCGCATTATTATCTGGCATTAGACTAGACTCCAAATAGATGTAGACTCGTTCGACGTTTTCCATTGGCCGACAATGTCGTAGTCTGCCGGGGGAAATGCTTCTGAACAGTAGGTAGGGTGACCAACTTCCTCAAAAGCGCGGTCAAACCAAAGACGTTATTAAAGAACTAGACTGTTACGCTGCTATTTTGTTACATGATCAAATTGAACGCTGACATATTTCAGGCAAGATAGGGAATTGTGGACTTTAGCTGGAGTGTGGGTAGCGATATTTTTTTTTTCACCATAAAAACGTTGGTATAGGACATCGCATGTTGCGGGCTGCAATATGGCGCCCTTCAATTTGGTCACACATAAAGATAGACCGTTAGTATTGGTCTTGCACGCATTGGGTCAAATACGTAAATGCCATAACGTACAAGCTCGTGGCAAATCGGATCACATATTGTGCTCGGGTATTTACAAGGGAGTGAAGTCTAGTCTATCATGAAATAATAACGGGAATATTGCATGTAGATATAACTGGTATATTACACGAGTTCAATGGCCTACATTTTAGAATCCACTGCGTATACTCAAGGCCCTACCGCGAGTCCATTAGCTGCTACTCACTGGAACAACAGACAATGAACGTATAGACATGCGTATGCTTAAGGGCGTGGCTCACCTCAGTTTTCAACGTATTTTTTATATTTATATTAGTACCAGATATTTTTATTATTTTAGACATCAATTGTAATTAAATCTTCTTCTTAGAAAAATTTTTTATCTCTCGTAGATTCTGCGTAATGAGTCGTAAACTTCAAAATTTGCACTTTACGGTTTTATGTACGCCACTAAAACCAAATGACATACCAAACCGAAAAAATTCAGTGTGTATAACAATGTTGTAGGCTGTAATTTGACACACGTAAAAACAAAAAATAAAATAAAATATTTTCGTATTTTTAAAAAATTGTTGAAATTTTTAAACATTCATTTCAAAATTCAGCAATTTTTATTAAACACAAAAATATTTTATTTTTTGTTTTTATATATGTATCAAATCATAACCTACAACATTGTTGTACACTGTGCATTTTTTTCGGTTAGGCATGTTAAGTTGGTTTTAGTGGCGTACTTAAAACCGTAAAGTGCCAATTTTGACGTTTAAGACTCATTATGCAAAAACTATGAGAGATTCACGAATTTCGTAAGAGGAAGATTTATTCACAATGTATGGCTAAAATAATACATATATATCTGGTACAAATATAAAAATAAAAAAAGACTTTGAAAGCTGAGGTGAATCGCACCCTTAAGACATTGCATCCTGACAAGCGAGTCACTGAACTCACAAAATGTTTCTTATGTATCAAATGAAGCGATTTTCTAAACGGGAAATCTCTGAATACCCCCGTCGACAAACGGTTTCGTCTGGCACGATTACGATGATGTGAAAATCTGGGTCGATCGCACCGGAAATCAAAACCGTATCAACTTGGTGGGAAAGAAGCGCCCTAAAAACTGTGCCAACCGCAGTGCCGAAATATCAATTATTTTTAACGTTCGTATTTTTCGAACTAAACTTATGTGTAGTATACGAGTGTAAAATATAAAACCAAAAATTCTCACGTAAAACAAAATCAGTGACATGGTACTGCTATCGGCAGACGTCTGTACATCTCTGAGTGAAGTTAAGGTAAGCATTAGAGATTAAGGGAAATGGTGCACGCTGAAAATCAGTCATGTGTGGGAATAAGCTGCAAATAGGCTTAAACCGTCCACAAACGCGTACTTGTATGCTATCAGCGCGCAGTTAGATCGTATATAACGCAGGGAGTCGGATATCGGCACTCAGTTGGCAGCGAGCCTTTGTAGAGCGAGGGTGTGCTTCACGTCGCTGTGCGCTAT
>PNEQ01003921.1:0-14449 GCA_003012365.1 Medauroidea extradentata
GGGGGGGCAAGATTAGGGACCTTCAAGAGAGGGTGGGAAGTAGGAGGGGAAATGATATGGTCAAAGTGGTGACAGTGCATGTAGGGGGCAATGATCTTGAATACCAGAAAGAAGAGGTGGAGAAGGATTTAAGAGAGTTACTAAGGGACGTTCAGGCAAAATTTCCGAGGTCTCTATAGGAAAGGGATTAGCTATGCTAAGGTAGTTGAGGCTATGTAAGGAGTTCGGGGCTATGTTTGTGGACAGCAGGAAGTGGGTAGGATAGGTATGTGTAGGAAGAGATCTGGTGCACTTGACAGAGCAGGGAAAGAGGATACTATACTCTATCCATTCCAAGATTGCAGTTTGTGTCACTCCGCCTGTTCGCGTGCTTCAGCGGCATTGGCTGTGCAACAAACCATTGCACCACCTCAGCGAGTTTCATGCGTTGTCGACTGGCGACAAGTGGAGAAACGAAATTGCGACTTGCTTTGGAGGAAATGGAATCACTACGGACGTTGGCGTCGTCGCGTCTGTAGTTAATCCATTTCATGCACAGAGAGTGATATTATATTGACAGAGGATTAAAAAACTGAACAAGTAAATCACTTATCCTGAACTAAAACACAGCAATTTAGTGTAGGACCTATTTCCTGCCGCAATGACACTGTTAACTAACCAGCCAACCAATGACCGAGAGCTCACCTGTGACAGTGTTTATTTCTGCTGCAATCTTGGACTGGATACAGTATAGGAGAGTTGTTAGGTAAGGAAACTACTGGCTGTTTGAAGAGGGTAAGGATGGAGCAGTGAGGGGCTAAATAGCAAATAGGGAGTGACAGGGTTCCTGAAAAGCTGATTAATGATCGTGGTATCAGAGAAGGGGTTGAGTGTTTAGTAGGGGACAGGTTAGATGAAATGGTAGGTCATGATGATGGGATAAAGAAAATGGTTGTAAATTGTAGGAGGGTTTGCTGCAAGCTGGAAATTTTTTTTGGGTAGGATTGAAGGGATGGAGGGGATGTAGTTGTGGCAGTGGAGACATGGCTGAGTGAAGAGGTGTTAGACAGTATATGTAGGTAGAATAAGTTTACCATCTTCAGAAGCGACAGAGATGGTCAAAGGGGAGGAATAATGGTGTGTATAAGGGAGGGACTAAAAGGTTTTGTAGAATGGATTAATGAAGAGGAAGAGATTATGGAAGTCAAAGTAAGTGGGTGTGGCAGGAATATAACAATACTGGCAGTGTATAGGCCCCCAGGGCAGGGATGGCAATTGAAGTGGTCAAGGAAAGAATTGACAGGTTGAGGGATGGGCAATAAGATGCTGAGAATGGCTTCAGTATTAATTATTAGAGGATTAGTGCAGGTGGTGGATACTCCAACAAGAAGGAGTGATGGCAAAGGGTCTGTGCTGGATGTTATATTGGCCAGGCCAGGGAATGCGTTAGTGTGGTGGTCCTGGAGGGAATTAGTGATCATGACATCTCTGTTGTGAAAATAAAGCTGCTTAAGATGGATAGAGCAATCCATAGAGAGGGTTGTTTGGCAGTATTTACGTGGCAACGTGTAAGGGAGCGGAGCAGAAAAGTTTTTAAGGGATAACAAGGTAGGCTGGATAAACCAGTATAGACGACTTGTGGACAGGATGTAAAAGAATAATACATTACATGCTGGTGAAATTTGTCCCCCAGAAATGTTATAGGTTGAGGGGATACCAGTCATACTATGGGAATGAGATTGTAAAATGGAAGATGAAAGTCAGACAGCTTCATGCTAGGTGGAGACGAAATGGAATGCAAGGGAGCAGAGAATCCATGAAACAGGAAGGGAGTTGGAAAGTAGGATCAAGCAGGCAAGGAACAGGTATTTAGAGAGTATGATAGGGGAAAGGAAGGGCAAGGAATGGGGAAAATTATTTGGGTATCTTGGGAAGGTGAGAGGTGGAGGGGAGGGAATTCTAACTTTGAGAGGAACGGACAGAAGGGCTGCAGATGACAGGGAAAAGGCTGAACTGCTGCAGGCACAATACATATCAGTGTATACAGCTGGAGTAGATCATCTATATGAGACAAGGGGGTTGATAACATGTTTTGTACGAAAGGTTGTAATATATAAAGGATGGTTAAGAAATTGAAGAGCAATAAGGCAGTGGGGCCAGATGGTATAGGAAAGGATGCACTGAAGTTTGGAGGGAAGGCGTTGGTTAGATATCTATAAGTGTCCTTTGGTAGGTCGCTGGAAGAGGGTAGATTACCACAAGGATGGAAGGAGGTGTGGTAAATATCAAGAGTAGCTACTCATCGCGTAGGGACTAAACTATTGGTTTTACAGGTAAAGTTTCTTAATAAAAAATGTTTCGACAGTTGATGAGGGGAAGCAGGTAGATGCCTGCTTCATAGACTTTGAGAAGGCCTTTTGACAAGGTTACTCATGGAATATTGATGAGAAAAGTGGAGAGACTGCTGGATGATAAATGGGTGGTTTACTGGATTGAGGACTTTCGCAGGGGACAAAGTCAGAGAGTGAACGTGGAGGAGGCAATTTCAGAGGAAGGAGAGGTTACATTAGGAGCATCACACGGAAGTGTTTTGGGGCCTTTGTTATTCACTGTAATGGTGAATGACATGGGATACAGGATCACAGGTGAAACATATGACTGTTTGCAGATGACTGTGTACTATATACAGAGGTAGACAGTGGAATCAATTTGCAGAAGGATATTGATAGATTGTGGTCCTGGACAGTGGAGAACAGAATGAAGATTAATGTATGTAAAACCCAAGTTGGTGAGGTTTACTAGGAAGAGAGTGGTGAGTGGAGAGGTATACAGATGGGATGGGCAGGAGATAGAGGAAACCACAGAATATAAGTATCTAGGAAAGTGATACAGGCTGATCTAAGGTGGACAAGAGTGGTTACGAAGGGAAGAAGGGCTTTAGGACTGCTCAGGAGGGTGGTGAAGGGAAAGGCATATTGTACGATGGTTCATCCAGTATTATTATAATATTTTCAGCCGCGGAGTGGGATCTGTACATGGAGGTAGGAGTGCAGGAGCTGGAGAAGGTGGAGAGAAGGCCATCGAGGTGGGTGATGAATAATTGGAAAAGGCAGGGTCAGGCTTGTGAGGAAGAAAGGAACTTTAGACCTAGCGTTATGATGAAGGAATTGGGATGGAAACTATTGAGGGACAGGAGGAGAGTGGAAAGGCTGGTCAGGTTGTATAGGGTGATGAATTGGGTGGGGGGATAGGAAAGTTTGGCCTGCAAATTAACTAAGAGAGCTTTTAAGGGTAGGTAAAGGTAGCAACAGTGAGAAAATTCAGAGGGTGTGGAGGAGAACGGAGTGGGGTAGACAGTCAATACTGGTGAGGGAGTGGAATGCACTGCAGGCGGATTGGTGACTGTGAGGGGAGTTGGAAGGTTTAGGAAGGGACTAGAGGATTGGAATTGTAGAAATGAGGAGGAATCTGCTAGCCACCGGACATTAGCCAAATTGTGAGTATAAAACTTATTGTTATTAGAAATCAAATCTGAACACTTTGGAATCATATGTAACAGTAAATATAGTTTAGAATTAATGCTTACAAATTAAGTGAGAAGCCTAATTTATTTTTGCAGTAAGTACATACTTATTTTATTATACAAACAGTTTTACATGCAAAATAAATATGGCAAATTTGCTGTCTTTGACCTCACATTCCACAATTACGTTATTTCAAATATTTCTTGTGAGATTGTGTTCGTAACTTATGTTCAAAGCTGCTTGCAAATTCACCACATCACCGGATTTTCAGGTTGGTTGATACAACAATTCAACCAGTTGTGAGCACAACAGTCATTTACGAATGTGCGGTGTACATTGGAGGTAGCTCCGGTGAATTTTAGAATTCACGGCTGGTGAGAAATTATGAACACTTTCTCAATCACTATGAAACCCCTTGTAAACGTTTCACCATCTTCACTAACATCTCCAACAGTAAATTCCACTCCCTCACTGACCTTCTAAGCATGCCTACTCCGTTCTGTTCTGCTATTCGCCCTGCGCCGCATTGCATACTGAAACTTTTATATATCACAGAGTGTATCAAAATAGAAAAGTATTTTATTCATTACTAAAACTGTGCATGGTATATTGATGCATTACACCTTGGACATAAATAAAATTATAATTTTATGTTAGTCGCTATCTAAAGTTGCCTCCTTTAGACAGCATGTGCATAATCCTGAAGGAAGCACACCTTTTTCTGAGTGAGGCACGAATGGCACTTTGACTGTGCTGGCCAAGCAGACTGTGCAACACTGCATTATTCATTGATACGCATTATACAGTGAAGATGCTCAGAAAAGGATATGTCATAATGGAACAACGGACAAAAGATCCTGGGCAGACCACAAGTGTTAGCGATCAGTCACGTGACAAAGTCGTGAGGAAAGGGAGGGGATTAGTCTCATGTCTGCTTGCTGGCTGAGAACCTCACTCCACTTAGGTGCCTACAAGTCTCATGTTACTACACAATATGTAGGCATTACTAATGGCTTCTTTATCAGGAATTAAGTCATGTATCAAGTCAGGTACCTAATCCGTTATGAGGGCAAGCCACTGATTTTAGATAATTTAACATCGTAATCTTTAGGAACAAAAAAGGTACACAGACTGAAAAACTGTCCCGACTTTCGAAAAAGTTTACAATGTCTACAAAACTATCACTGTCACGTTAAACTATAAAATTATGGGTTTTTCACATTTGAACAATTTTAAGGGGCCACCCTATTTGACAAATTTTCACATGTCAGTGTATTAGGAATCAGCAAAATTCTTGGAATTCACATACGTGCCCGAATATTTTATGTAACAACATTTAACAGTTTAACTGCGATATTCGACTGTAGTTTGATATACAGAATACTGCTTAGTTACAACATACGACTTTAGTCGGACAAGGAATTAAATTAAATGATTTTTATAACACCATGTACATGGTATTCTCACTTCAAACTGACCAAAAAGAAACTGTTTACGCAAAAATTATTTTTAAAATATTTGTACACTATCTTGGCATTATTAAAAATTTCATATTCAGCAGTCCTGCTAGCATTGTTCATATATAGTTTTATAAAATGTTGATGATACCAAAAAGTACACTAGCAGCATTTATTATGCAGGTATTGAATTAAGTACTAGACGGATGTGCTTAGATGTTTTACAGAAACCGTATGAGCATACAATGGTGGTATCACAGCAGAAAGTTCCATTAAAAGAAACGTAGATTATGGAAGTGCTGCATGTTGATTGAAGTCTTTCCTTATATAGATGATACTGTTGTTGTACCAGACATATCCATATTACGTACACCTCGTTGCTTTTGTGGTCAAAACAGTTGTAAATAGCCTGAAGAAGACAAGCTTGTGTTCAAATAAAAAAAAATTAGAAATATTTTATATGTACCAAACACTACTTAACTTTTATGCATTGCATTGGGATATCATTTTCTGCAAATACAAAATTGTAATATTCTTTTGTTTACATGTTTAGCATATGTCAAATCCTCATTATTGCCATTTTTGTTCAATATAAGTAGCAATAATTATTGCAACCAGAGAAATGAAATAATTTAAGGGGAAACTATATTCATTGAACAACATTGGGATACCTTTGTTATAATACAGAAATAGATTTTCATCCTTATAAAATGTTACCTTTAACTTTACTTGAATTTTTGAATATGGAAATGATCGTTAGGTAGCCTAATGACAAAGGTGTCACAAAAATGCAGTACTACTGTAATGAGACACCATAGTTCAGTGTATTTACTATCACTGTAAATTACTTGTTTATTGATAGAATAATTTTTGCTGCTTGAATTCAGCAATAACAACAAAATTAAGAACACATAAACTATAGAGTAGGCCTATAAGTCGTAGCATTGCAGGGCAAGGAGTTTTTTATTATTAGTGAATTAGTATTTTATGTAATCTTAATTTTCTAATATAATAATTTTAAATTGTAACTTTTATTTCAGTGGTTTCGGTTCCAGAAAGGAAGAGTAAACGAGCAGTTCTTTTATTCCCGAATGTTCTAGATTTCAGATAGGGGTAATGTTGGCTGTTATGGCCAGGTGGCCTTGAAAGGAGGCAGTAGCTTTGTTTTTCTTTTCGTGTTCTGGTTTTTTCCGTGGGAGTTCTGGGCGCTGTTTGCTTTTATTGCGTAGTTTTTAGTTTTGCCCTAGACGGTTCTAGGTAATGGAGCGAATGACGAGGGTCACGCCACCGAGAACCAGCCAATGAGAGCACGGCATGTGGCATCCCTTCGCCTTTCGTTCTGGAATGTTTTGCCTCCGCCATAGTTAGTCGAAGTCGTGATGCAAGCCGGATAGGACGCGCGTGGGGCTGCGGCCCAAATTTGTACATGTAGGCCGTTACGTGTGGAGAGCAAGTATGGCTTCTCATTCTTCTTCGCCACGTGTGTGTTCACCGTGTGCTAAATTTTCTGACTCTGTCTTGTCTAATCTTCTGATATAGTCGTGCTGCGTTTCTGCTTATAATTTTCTGTGCACCAGATCCACCGTTCTAAGAATTGAACAGTGTATTTAATGCCGATGTAAACGGAAATCTAATAAACCAGAAGTCTTGGATTATAGTGAAGTACATCATTTCGGGATTAAAATATTTTTTAAATTCACCAGTGTTTGTGGGAATTCCAAATTTGGCCTACAATGTAACATAACCTACAAAAGTACAGCCAGTAAATTCAGGTGTACTTGACTACAGATCGAGAGACATGTACCAGCTTTTAACCTTAACTTTTTCGCTGGGTTATCATCGAGCTAGTGTACTGGTCTAGGAGGACTGGTGTGCCACATTCTAGCTGTCCAAGTGGGGCTCGAGTACAAGATTAGACGGGAAGTACCAACGTGGTGTGCTACAAAGTGTTTTATATGTACAAGGAATACCATTATATTAAATGTGTAAAAATTGAGCAGTTTTTGAAAAAAAAAATTTAAACTCCTTTTTTTAATTGAACACCCTAAGGCCTATGTACTGATTGTAATTCTTTCTTTTGAGGCATGGAGTTAGGACGAGCGACAAGGATCAGTCAACCACACTCGATGAGAACGGCATGACCTTTGTGCACAGTGTGCTAAAGTGGTGTGCATAAACTATGGGGATTTTAAACGATTATCCTGTAATTTTATGTATAACTTTCTTACTTGTAAAACATATTAACACCACTGTGCCAGGCACAATCTAGTCTGTAAGTATTTTGAATTGTCCCTTCCCTTGAACGAGCAGTAAATTAAAACTTCCTTTTAGAGCAAGTCTCTTTGATTTAAAAGTATGCAACTAAGATAATGATAAGCCTGCCGGAAAAAGACCAGCCACTAAACAGCATGCTGCATCTGCATGTTATGAGCCATACTCACTGTAAATGCACAGGGGAAGAGGACAGGTATATCCAGTATTGAAATATGCTTCAGTAGGATGAAACTAGTATATGTGGAAGTAGAGGTCCAAAAAAGGGCAGCAAGACTGGTAAAGGGTAAGTGGAGAAGGTGGCGTAAGGATGGCAAGGCTGAAGGGAATCACATGCCATTAATAATAATAATAATAATAATAATAATAATAATAATAATAACAAAAGAAATGACAGGATGACACACATTGAAAGAATGAGAAAGAGTGGATAGACTGGTCTGAATATTGAGGCAAGGGCATCATTTGGTGGTTCGGGAGGGGGGGGGGCAAATGCCCCCCTGGATTTAAAATTTTAAGTGTATAAAAATATATTTTTGAATTTTGTTATTTAAATAATGCTAACTTAAGCACATAAAAGTGAAGTTTTACTACTAAAGTTTCTAATTTATACATGCTTAATTAATAAAAAAGATGCAACAAGGTCATTGTCGCCAAAAAAATGTTGCCCCCTCCAAGAAAAACCTGAAATGACGCCCCTGTATTGAGGGTGTTCATTAAAGAGGTTGGATTGAGGAGATTGATTTGCCAGGTGACAAGGGAGTGTAGAAAAGGTGATGCTAACTCGTTACAGTGGCTAAGACATTTATTTGTAGAATGACGCTCCTCAATAGCTTTCATGTTACATTTTGCGTTGAAGTATTAAAAATTATACTTTTCATTTATCCAAGAAAATACACTATACAAATGGACTGCACGTAATGTTGTAAGCAACTGCAACACAGTTATTGCAACTTTTAACATAATTGACATATTTTATTTCCGTTATTGACGTTGTTGCAGTTGGCTTTTTATCACATATGTATATGGGTTAGAAAAATTTCAGTATAAAAAGTGAGACCACTGTCAAACACAAACAAATAGTGATGGCACAGTTACAGTATTTCAGTTCTAGATACCTTGGATTTACTAAATTTTTGAAGACTAAGTAATTAAACAGCAATGCTCATAAAGGAACTGTCAGAAGAAGATGCACAGTGAGTGAGCTAAGTGAGGAAACTAATCCTGTTGTGACTTTATGTCCAACATTAAAATTAAATACGGACTTAATGGTTTGATTACAACAAAACGTCTGTCAGAGTATTCAAGTAATGGTAAGCTTGTTGCCGTGTAGCTCGCTAGATAGCGCTAGGAGTCCCAGTAGTACTGATTGAGAAAGTTGTCACGTCACTCATTAAATGGCACCAGCAGTACAGGTCAGGTCATGGGGACAAGACTAGAAAGCGGTAGTGGTTACAGTTGAACCACATGAGCAGTTTTCTTTTTCACGTGCCAGCATTAAGTCAGGGTCGCGCTGCACGAGTTAGATGCCGCACTGTTAGCCAGATGACGACCCCTGCCTGCGCTTGGGCTCATCCATTTTGTGGCTGCGGTGCCGGAGTGGATCCGGCAGTAACTGTATACTATCCCTATTGTCTCTGTTATTACCAACAGTTCTGGTGGACTATACAAAGTGTTTGGTACTGTCTGTGAATTATAAAAAAAACACAGTTTAAATATTTTTGATAGCAAACAAAATAATCAGTCGGAATATTTACCCGATTTATTAACAGTAATAGGCAATAATCATGACTGTGCAACTTTGAATGCTAAAAAATTTACCCGAAAATTTGTATTAGAAAATATTATTCACTTGGTCAATATGGTCATATTGTGTGTCTGAAGTTAACCCGGCACAATAAGGATTGCTTATCTATAATGCAAATAATCAGCTTATCTTTTTTTTTTTTTTACAATTCTCGACTATCAATTAGTTTTGCAGAATCAATGGATATTAGGTACCGTAGTATCAAAGTTCCCATCCCTTATTACAGTTAGACTTGGGTTCATTACAGAAAACGATAAGGAATAGCTAAAATAAATTAACTTTAGATTATGTCTTCTTAACAATTACTTCTCAGGGATTTGAACCTGAAATTTGGGTTCTGCTGGTGTCTTCGAGGATTGATGCTGGGACATCATGGGAATTGTCTTCCTATTGAATTAATACAGTTTTATTTATATCTTGCCTTGCACATAATTCTCTGTTTAAAATTGGTTTCAAGGTATCCGATTTATCAACGTGGAAACCCACAACTTAGAGTTTTCTTACCCAATTTCTGGATGAAGCTAGTTAAACATGATACTCGCAAGCAGCCTTCAAATATTGTCCAGTTTATAACGTCCATAGAAATGACAAGGCATGACATAAAGAATTACCTGGAGAAGATATATTCTGTGCCTGTCATACATGTGAGGACACGAATCGTCATGGGTAAGGAGTGTATTTATTAATTTTATTGACGTTTATTAATGTTATTTGATTACAGGGTTAGTCAACAAACCACATGAAATTTGTTATATTTAAATGTGGCAGCCAAAAGGTACGATGCAGATCATTTCAGACTTGTCAATGAAAACTTAAGTAAGACAAAATTTTATTTGCAAAGTTTATTTATTTTGTTGATTTTGATGCCCGACTAAAATTGCCAGTGTCTCAAAATTTTTGACAACTACCTGCCTGAACTCAAATTTCTCTGCCCGACCATCCATAGTTTGGGAGCCAGAACTCCTTTGCTACTACAACAATTTTGTGAAAAACATTTATCATATTCTGCGACTGATTTCAAAGATAGGCAACAGTTTCAAAACTGCTTCAGTGTCTTATGTTGTTCTGTTGTTGCAGTGATGCCACAGACCACTTTCTTTCAGTCTAACTTCCATGGAAAATAATATTCCAATTATATGATTAAGTAGCAAAAGAAAGTGAGTGAGCTTGATCAAAATACAGTTAGGTACTCTGTAACCTCCTCATAATTTCAGCATTTCCAAGACTTCAGCGACCAGTTGACTAAAGAAAAATCCTTACACCCTGGACCAAACTTGTTATCCATTATAATATAATCTGAATTAAATTGAAGGTGGTTACAGTGGTGTGTGTTACGTATTGTAATATGTTTGTTGCAGCATATTAATGTTAATGTTTCCAATTTGTTGTATGTTTTTAGAGCTAGAATTAAGAATGAATTCACATCATTTTATTTTTATAAGTTATCTCGGACATTCTTAATACTTAACATTGTTTAGTAACTATAATTATGTGAACGATGCACTTCAAGTCTCAAGATTTTCGCTGGTTTTACACTGTAACTGTTAATAAAAGTACATGTATGACTTACCCTAATTCTGCATGTTGGCATCAGTGATATTCATCTAGTATTGGAATTTTAAAAAAATGGTAAACTGGGTTTTTAAATTGAGGAATGTGATGAATTTAAGTGTACATCAAATTATATTTTGTTTACTTTTACAGGGAAAACCAAAACAGACAAACTGAAAGGATATGTCACCAAAGATGATGACTACAAACTGGCATATATCACACTGGTAAGATTAATTTTTTGTTACTTTTCTTTGACCAGAAACTCATATTAATAACCTGCTCACATTTGTAATTTCGTCAGGTACATATTTCGACTGGAATCTTTGATTATATTGATATATGAATATATTGAAATTTATAAAATGCACGAAGCTGAGCAGAAGAAAATGTTAATTTTTACTATGCTATTGAAAGGACAAAAAAAGTGTGTGCAGCAAGGTAGGAAAAAATGTTAATCGTTACTTTGCTATAGCGAAATATCTTCAGCAGTCGAACTAAATATATTTATTATGGACCTATAGTTTCAGTTTTGTGTGTTTGTATTGCTGGTTACTAAATCACATTAAATGTTTCACTAACATTGTTACCAATAGTGTTAAGAACATGGTATCATGTGTGGCACTTTGTCGTAATGAGTACAGTGCTTGTATGGTAACAAAATTTAATTGTGCAGCTAGTATTACTTTGATACGTAAAATTGAACACTTTTAAATATACAAAGGTAAAAGAATATTACAGTACTTGTATTCACAGGATGAGACTGGATGGAGTGTGTTAATATTGTAATGATAGTAATAAATAATTGGAAAATGTGTTTCTGCTTCATAAGTGAAAATAAACTTTGCAGGTACTTAAATCAGAAAAATGTTTAATTATTTCATTGAACTAGAATTGGAAATCTGCATTACCTGTAGAATTACCCAGTTTTATAAATCTGGTTATTTTCTATGCATGATTTTAAAGTTTTTTCACAGAATTTTTTCCTTTCACAGCTGCAGCTTACCAGTTGATGGTAACTGCATTATGTTGTTGCGTGTTGTTCGACAAAATGTGCCCAAGGATTTACCTTTCTTTTTCTTTTCGGGTGTTAAAAAGTATAAAGTCGGATTTAATGAATAATTGATTTAGAGTGTGAATTTTTGGGCCCTAAATATTAAGTTAAATTGGGATTCTACTGTATGTCACATTACAGTGCAGAACTCCATTACCGAATTATCTGGCACCTGAAATTTGTTATCCATATGTAAATGAAATTTCATTAAAATGCTGTAAAGGACATGTTCTGGCTGTTAATAAGACTGGCAATAACATTTCTGGACAGTCTGTAGCATCATGTGCTAATATTAGATAAATTTGTTGCTCATGACTTGCAAAATCACACAATACATCAATTATGTGCAAAATTCTGAAAATAATGCAGACTGTAAAATTACCAAAATTTAGGAAATTGATTGTGCATGACACGGCAGGCTCTATTTTAAACAGTGAAAGCAAGTTTCGAAAGTATTTAAGCAGGTGTGAAGATGCTACCTATTGACAGTAGAACCTTGATCTAATTACAGTCCACAGGTCCCAAGAATTGTGTTGTTAGATTACTGTTGTTGTTAGAGCTGAACAACCAATTTCAACCCTAAAAAGTTTTAAAAAAATTTTGTCTGAAGTGTGTATTGTGATTACAGTTTGTGTGTCACTGGTTTGAAAACAAACAAGTTTTTAAAGGAAAAGTTTATTTAATATAATAGACTGGCATTTTCTGAATAGAACGGGTACAGTAAAAAATCATATTTACCTTTTCTTTGTTCCCGAAAATTCATTTAATCGTTAGCGACGCAAAGTTTTACAGAGCTGGTTGTGTCCGTAACACTGAAATACAGTAAAACCTCGTTAATTCGAAGTGCTCAGGGGACAGAAACTTTGTACTTCGAATTACATAACTTCAAATTATTGAATAAAAAAAAAGTAATTTTTTGTTGAAGTGCAAAGCACTCTCGGTGTTTTTACGGATAGTTTTCAAGAACTGTTATGCATTCAAATTAAAAAAGAGAATAGTAGTATGAAATAATTGGTCCAAAAAAAAGTTCGTTGCATTTTTCTTGGTCATCGTGTGCTGCATTTTACTTGGTGATAACTGTACTGCAAATAGCGCGCATCACGTCTACTAGGCTGTCAGCAACTCTGCGCTTCCCCTTCCCTTGTTCCGGTGCTCGATGTCTGCCATGTGTTGCCTTTGCCACAGCATGCGATTGTTATTACTGCTGTATTTGCCGGCATATACGACGACACCATACATAGGATGAGTCACAGTTTTGAAGGTACAAAATCTTGAAAAATAGTAAATTATTAATTTTGAAATTCCCAACAGAAAAATATTTTTAACCTTTGCCAGAAACATAAATATTATTTATGCATTTATTACAGTTATATAAATATCAGAGGAGAGACATAAACCAATAACATGGGGTACTAGTGACCCCAAGCGTCCAAGAGCCATGGAAATGCACGGCTGCCACGGCAGTAACACATGGCCGGCACTGGTAACATCAGTTGCCGGCCGCAGTGCACTACTTGCCAACGCTAGTCTGAGGCCAGCCCCCACGCCACATGGCTAGCCGGGCTGCAGCAGCTGCTTGCAAAGCATTCCTGTGCGCTGTTGTCGCCAGCCAGCCAATACTAGACAAATGAATGTGGTACAGTACCTAGATTCTCGTTTTATCCGCCCAAGAGTTTTGTGCTGGCGAGACAAATGACCTAGGCACGCAGTATCTAGATCCTCCTTTTCTCCGCCCGAGAGTAATGTGCTGGCAAGACGTAGGATCTAGGCACGTGTTCCAGTTGTATTGATTGCTTCACTGTGAGGTAAAAGTGCCTATGTCACAAATATGACACTCAGATGCAGTGTCAGTTAAATATTATTTGAATTGTTAAGATGTTGAGAGTTGAGTGATGCACGGCGACAGGCAGTGCAGCCGGCCACACTGTTGTATGGCATCAGAATAGTGCGCACAATGTGACAGCATAGCACGGGAGGGAGCAGGCACTGCGACCTTGACTGCTATCTGTTCTCTCCTCCCACGAGTTGCCAGTTAGACGACACGACACTGGAAACAAACACATGCTTTTTTATTTTGCCATTCTGCTGGCCGTATTCTCTTAAAAGCTGCATTGTTGACTGGTGACTCATGCCAGTGAGCAGGAGAGTTGGGGGTGAGGGAGGTTGATGCCGCATGACCAGCTACCTTCTTCGTCATCCTTTCCTTCTCTCATTCACTCCGCTTCTTCCTGCCTGCTAAAATACTCCAAACTCATGGTACATGCACATGTGTCTTATTGTAACTGCATCTAGCTCACAGTGCCAGAGGAAAGCACAAAATCACTTGATCGTCATATGATACAACACAGCCACAGGCTGTCGCACGCTGTGCCATTCCTGCCTTCCATTTTTCTTTTCCTCTCTCTTTGCGCGCACCACACACACACACACACACACACACACACACACACATTCGAACTAGACTCGAGCACCATGCACAAGCAGACAGCAAGAAAACCTCAAGGTCAGCGCAACATGGGAAGGCGCTGTAACAGAAACAAAGCCAGGGCTGTACAACGCAGCACAGCATTATTCTTAGATTTTGCAAATGTTATTGACTTCTCTATCAAAATGACTTCGAATTACTAGGACTTGATCCCTGTTTGGGCTAGAAAAAAGCTTCGAAACCAAACTCCATAGCATGTAAAATCTTATCCTTACGTTCGGGACTGAGTGATGGTTTCGATTTATATAGCATTTTGAATTAACCTAGTTCAAATTAACGAGGTTTTACTGTAAAATACAATGTATACATATATATATATAT
>PNEQ01003921.1:15449-27314 GCA_003012365.1 Medauroidea extradentata
AAATATACAAAAGAGAACTGACAACCAGAAAACTTGCACAGTGTGCTTACATTTATTAAACTTCACGCCAGGAATTAAATATTAAATAAACAAAATTGCCGCGCTCTGCGGAGTGATACAACTGACAGAGGCCAGTCGTTTTCTTGGAAATGCGTCAGCACAGCACCCGCATTCCTAAACCTTTGTTCAGCTCTCGGCTTGGCGCCAGCCAGTCGCTCCCCCCAGGCATCCAAACTAGGCTGATAAAGCTGCTAAACTGAAAACTCCAATAAAAACTTTGCCCGCACTCTAATAAAAAAAACACAAGAGAGAAAAAGGTTGGCGTTTTTTATTATCTTTAAATTGATACCCCACATGATGCCGCTACATTGATTTAATTTTTCCGTTAAAATAACTGACCTCTGATTATTATATTTCAAACTGACTTATTAAATTATAACAAAAAAAAACATCTCAATATAATAGTGAGCTTCCCTCACAATATTCTGTTTTAGCTAATAGGTTATTCATTTGAAATACTTCCTTAGAAAAATTTACATAAATTAAAATTTGATATTTTTATAAATTACCCGACTGCCACGCTTAAAGAAACAAAGATTACAATATTCTTTTACACATGTTTGTCCTCTTTCGTGATCACACGGTTTGCTCTTCTTGTCTCCTGGTGATCTATTAGGTACAGTTCACCACTTTTTGTAGAGATTATTACCTTATTTAAATCTTATGTTGAAGAGAAAAAAAACTGATGTGATATTTCAGGTACACAAAACACTCGAAGCACAAACACAAAATTGGGAGGACAAACGCCAGGCTCCTTGGAGTGCAGAGCCGGGCAGCAGCTCTTTACCATGGGCCACCACTAGGTCCCTCCTAGTGGCCCCCAAATCTCAGGCCTACACCTCAATATGTGGCTGAATGGTGGTCTTAACACTTTGGCAGCTGTATGTTGTACACTGACATGCCTTCTGCGGTCTCAAATCTCCGAAAACAACAAAATTAAGTTCTACTATTGTCCATTACAATTTTAAAAAATGAAACCAGGAACATACTCCTACTTAAAGCAAAAAGGATGGTCTAGTGAGGCCAGTTACTTTACAATATAGACACACACACACTCTCACACACACACTCACACTATTAAAATTGTGTAAGTATCAAGAATATAATAATAATACAGTTGAACCCTGTTATAATATTTCTGAAGGGACTCAAAAAATGGTTACATTATAAATGGGAAAACGTTATAATAAGAGTTATAAGAGGGTAAAATCCTATTATAAAGCAGTTTTAGGGACCAAATGAAGGTAGCATTACAACCAGGAAAACATAAGTGGGAACATTATAACAGGGTTCTACTGTATCCCAGCGGTATAAATAACTTGTGCACGACATGATTACCTGTAAAATGTGACAAACAATTGATCTAATAACAAGAGCATGGCACGCCAGATGTCCCTACATGACTTGGCAGCTTATGAGTTGGTACCCAGACTATATAGTGAATGCATCTAGATCCTCGTCATTGATCTCGTACTTGACTTGGTGGTTGAATGAGTATCTAGGTACATAGCATGGTGGCGGACAGTACAGAAACTAAGATGGAGCTGCTGTTAAAATATGCTATTGTGCAGTGCTTTCTGCCAATTTCAGTACAGAGTGCAGTGATTTTAATTGTGTTTACAGAACTTTGATAAACAATATACATTTTAAAATAAAATTATTATCACTTTAGTACATATGTCTTGCTGATACAAATATAAAGCTCAACTGTTACATTCTTTTAGTTAGCTAATCATAAACATAATTTTATTCAGACCTTATTGTGTTCATCTTCACATAATCTTGGTGCTGTGGTCTCGTGACCATATTTTTTAAATAATTAATAACGCAGTGTTCTTGCAGAAATTTATCACATTTCAAGCACATGTTGAATAAGTTTTTGTTGTTTTACTTTCACTAATTTATCCTCGTCTCGCGAATGTATTGTATTCAGTTTTTACAGCAGCATTCTGTGCATAGTTTTATCATGTTTATCTCGACGTTATTTCAGCTATGGAATCACAAGTGTAAGTTTAATCAAGATTTAGTGTTAAAATTCTTTGCAGTTTTTTTTATTGTCACTGTCTCTCACAAACTTATTTTATTAACTTTTTACGACAATATTCTTTGCTGAATTTTATCACAAATTTTTAGCTTTATTCTTAATACTGTATTTTAATTATTTTCTTTGTATTTTTTTATTGTTGTGGTCCTACTAACGTATTCTATACTTTTTTTTTAGGCAGGAGGCAAAAGGAAAGGTAGAGTGCAGTGTACTTCCTACATATGTTGGTGTTGCATGTGCTGCATAACTCAGCAGACATGCACAGCATAAATTGGCACACACATGCTCTAAGTGCTCAGCTGCAGCTGTTAAATTTTTTCCAATTTTTCTTCTTTATATCACAGCTGTGGCTTACAAATAAACGGTAACTGCTGAATGTTATAGCTGCGTGCTAACGAACTTTTTAAAATAACTATTAGTGTATTTGATTGTATTATGTTATGATTAAATACACATGAAAGATTTTAACATGGAAATGTGTATTAAAACCAATAGGAATCTCATAGCATGGTATAGCAATGAATCTAGCAAAGTGCAGCAGTGGTAAAACACTTGCATCATATTGAAGAAGGCGCAGAATCTATTTCAGATTTAATTTGGCCACCCTGATTTCAATTACTCCTGACTAATCATGGAATAGTTTCTTTAGAGGCCCTGGTCTATTCCCTTCCCCTTCCCCCTGTGTATCCGTATCAAGGATATAAAAGATGTTTCAGTGCATGTAAAATACCCATTAAAATAAATGAACATATTGAACATTATTTCGTCCAGCTGCTAATATTACTAGGAACATATAAATCACTGACAGGTTAATGAAGTTTTTAACAATTTCATTAAAACAATTACAATTTATATTAACTCAGCCTTTTTCTGGTGATTGCAGCCACGTGGTCAGTCATTCCAGTTTCCAGATCTATTTCCAAAGGATGCAACTGGCATAGAAGACCAAGAGAAAACTATTGCTGAAGCTACAAAAGGTTTTGAAAGTTTTTTGGAAAGAACAAAATCAAATCCTGGAATCCCTGGTTGGTTTTCTTCTCGATGAGTGTATTATAATTGAACTGAGTGTCTTACCAAGTTCTAAAGATTAGACGTCTGTAAAAAGTGTTTTCATAAATTTTATTTTCTATTCTAAAGATACATTTCATTTTTTGTAGTATACTATCCCCAATAGTATGATTCAACTTACAGTGGAACCCCTGAATTACACTTTTCAAGGGACCAGTAAAAATGGTGTAAAATGCAGGAAAGTGTAATCTGAGGGAAGGTTATAATGTAAAATCATTAAATGGGACCAAATACAAACAGTGTAAATGGCAGGAACGTGTAGAATCAGGGGGTGTAATTCAGGGGTTCCACTGTATTACATTTTTAAGTTATAATTTATTGGCTATTGATGAAGTCCAAACAAATTTGAGTACATTAATTATCACCACAAAAAAAGTTACAGTAGAACTCCAATTTAACAAACTTGGGAAACCCAAACAATGAGATAATGACAGGGTTTTAGATACCTTAAAAAAATATACAAAAGTTTTATCTAAAAAGAAGTGACGAACGTCAGTCGCGTCAAGCTGTAAAATCTTTAACGCTCGCCCCCGATTTTTTATACTTTACTATCTTAACCTTAAAGTCTTAGCATGCGCCCGCACATTGCCGATTACCGTGTTGCCGTTTATTTTAGCTTGTGAAATTGTTAAGTCACAGTCTTTATTTGTAAACTCATAATTACTTATGTTAATATGTTCCAGTGTTTATCCAATGTGTATTTTAATTGTATAATTGTATCACGCAACTTTGTTAACCTTCCATGAATATTTGTTTACAAATACGGCCGAGTGCCTAACTAGTGTTACCAATCCTGTGCACAGACTCTATAAAGTGCATTCACAAATGAATACGGGAAAATACGCACATAATTATATTGTATTTGTTCCTTGTGCCTTGAAATGTATTTGATATTCATTCACATGTTTTTGTAACCTTACTTTTAGTGTTTAACGACAACACGCGTATTATTTATTCCAGTCGGGATATTTATTTTGTGTGGCAGAGTAGTTTTGACCCGAGGAAGTAATTTTAGAGTGTGAAGGTGGCACACTTGTAGCAGCAGACAGTCACGAGCTCTCGTCGGCCATTTTGTGCCACCCACCTAATGGTACTTTCAGCCCTTCTGGCCAGTATAAAAGGGGACCAACCTGCCCTAGTTCTTCAGTCGTCAGGGACTCAGCCTAGCCGCGGGTAATCCTGGCACTCACACTCCTGAGCGGTTGATGTCCGTGAGGTGCCACTCACTCCCTACCGGTCTTTTAACAAACTTGGGAAACCCAAATAATGAGATAACGGCGATACCTTTAAAAAATATACAAAAGTTTTATGAAAAAAGAAGTATCTATATTAAAATTTTAATAATGAACTATAATGTTAGTCTATGAAAAATACTTTTACTAGCAGCAGTGTGTACACATTTCTATGTGGATGTTCATCAACCTTCCATCAAATATATCCTGCCGCAGTAAGTAGTAACTGAGTTAAGTGTGTGTGCAGGCGAGCAAGCGATGCTGCTTGCATAACAAGCATGCACCTAAGTATCCAGTCTACACAGCATGGCGGTGAACACCACTGGAACTAATATAAAGATTGTATTTGGTATCTCCAGTTGAATACACCTCAGTGCAGCATGCTCTATTGATCAATTGTATTACCAATACAGTGCAGTGTGATGACCACTGTGTTTATTTTCTATCTTGACCCATAATAACACAGTAACTATCAAAAGTACCTATCAGCCGTTGCGGCACATATTTTTTTAAAATTATTTATTATTTCAAAGGTTGTGGTTATTGAAAACTTTTTAATCGGTTTTCATTGCGCGTTTTTTATCATATTTCAGAGGAGATTCCTAGCTTTTGTTGGAAGAGCGTGAGAGAGATGGAAAGATAGAAGGCACTGCATTGTTAGTCATCACTAGTCATGTGTTTTTTTTTTGCCAGATTTCTTACACAGCTGTGGCTTACCAATTCATGGTAACTGTAGTATGTTATTGTTACATGCTAATACAGTGGAACCTCATTTATACAAACCCTGTTAATACAACCTTATTAATACAAAGTGATTTTTGATCCCCTTGGAATGAGGTGAAAAATTAGACAATAACTTAAATGTACAGTAAAATTTTTCTGTATAAATAAAACAATGTACAAAGTCCTCTAGTTAATGGTATTCATTGTGGTTATAAAAATAATTGTTTTTTGGGAATAAACTAAGTAACTAAAATTTTAGAAACTTTTGCACACACCTGATAATTCAAACCTGTTTATTACAAACAGCAATAATTTTGGTCCCTTCAGGTTTGTATTAAAGAGGTTTTACTGTACACATATTTTTTATATTTACCTTAAATTCGAACGAAATGTGGCCAAGGATTTATATTTTTACATTTAACAGTTTGGCAGATGTGCAGAATCAATTTTAATGAATCCATTGCAAACCGCTGATGGTATCGCAAAAAGCATAAGGATACGTGTTTGAGGATACAAAGACATGTTTTCTGAGGACATGATATTGGTACGAATCAACCCCCTTTGTAGGAAAATTGGGTATGCAAGATTGCAATTGTATGGCATTTCATACCCGCAGTGTTGTCTCATGGTTTGATGCCTGTTTATAAAAGAACAGGTGTTAAACAAAATAAAAGGTCGCTTTGGTAAAACACCCTCCGGTCAACCGTTTTCCTGGAACGGGTGAAGAACCTAGACACCATTCCTGGTGACAATAGATGTTTCCCTGTACACCAATATTCCACACTCATCTGGACTGTCTGCAATTGAACACTACCTGAATCCTAGAGACCTTCCAACAGCAAGCCATCTACAGCATTCTCGGTAGAACAAGCTAAGATTCACACTGACCAACAACAACTTCAGATTTCAAGACGAACACTTCCTGCAGATCAAAGAGACAGCCATGGGCACCCATATGGCCCCATGCTAACCTATTCATGGGCAAGTTACAACAAACTTCCTAAACCACCAGTAAATACAGTCATACTTCTGGACTCGGGTTCGTTGATGACATATTCATGGTCTGGACTTCCACAGAGGAATGTCTCACTGATTTTTTCAACAACCTGAACTCCCATAGTGCCCTGAAATTTACCTAGAACTATTTGAACAAACAGGCAATCTTTCTGGATGTTAAGCTAACTCTACAAAATGGCAAAATTGAAACTACTGTGCACACGAAACCTAGCAACCATCTCCAATACAGTAAGAGTCCCGCAAACTCGGCACTCGATAACCCGGCAGTCCGGATAACTAGGCCACACCCTAACAAAGGGAAAATTCCAGCGTGCAGACTCGTTCAAGGTCCGACATTCCTTTGTCTCACGCCACACGCTCAACCATTCAGTGTTCAGTCTACCTGTAGCCTTCCAGTGTTAGTCAATTTCGTAAGTGCGTTGCGCGTCTCAGTGTGAGTGACCGAGTTTAGGGTGCTGGACAGTACTCTGCGATGGCATCTTCTGTTAAAAGAAAACAAGTGAACCTGTCTATGGAGCAAAAGTTGGTGGCATTAAAGAGACTTGGTAAGGGAAATGAGTTTGTTGAACAAGGTGCAGAAAATGTAAACTTACTAGACCTCCTGAAAAGAGTTCCTGGATGTGCAGAAGCCAATGAAAATGACGTCGAACAATGGTTCCAGAATGATACAGAGGAAGACATTATGAACGATGCAGAAATAATTGCGGCTGTCATAGTTAATGAACAAATGCCGGAAAATGATGAAGACATTGACGATGAGGACATCACCGTACAAACTCCTAAAATATCGCATAGTGAGGGACTAAATGCTGTCGAAACTGCCCTTCAGTATTTTGAACAACAAGGTGTGTCGGTAATGGACTTACTGTTCCTTCGTCGTCTTCGTCATGAAGCAGCAAAACGCAGAGCGCACTGTGAAAAACAACAGGACATTACACATTTCTTTAAAACAACCTAGGCAGTGTTGCAAAGTCGGTGAGTTAATTTTTATTATACTAGACTGTTTTATGCTTGCATGAAGTATTTTTCTGACTTCTGTCTTATTATGTATGTATGTGTATTCATTAATGTTCATTTTCATGTAGCACAGTGTCTATGCCTTCATAAAGTACGTACTTTTACTTCGTCAGCACAATCTTATTTTATTCCCGATAACTCGGCGTATTCACAAACTCGGCCAGCCTTCGGTCCACATTAGGCCGATTTGTCGGGACTCTACTGTTCCAGCATTTTGACAGCTATAGGCCATTCGGGATCAGCTTATAGGCCATTCGGGATCAAGTGAGCACAAAAATTTAACCTTTGAAAAATGCCACTAGCTGTTACTGCACATAATTCTACATTAACTATGGTTGCCATACTGCTTGTATGGTTGGCAGCGAAATTACGCAATATAGTTCAGTGTATTTTCCCATTTAAATACAATAACATGCAAAAGATACCAACCTAAATCTACATAACTGTATTTTATGTAATTAATAAACAGTTTTTTACTGAACTGTATCGATTCATACTGACTGCACAATTTATCTTGTACGTGCAAACATCAAGTGACGTGTCCAGAGAGGTTAGACACATCCCGTCTCTAGCCGTTACGCACGGAAAGATACAAATTGGATGGAAATAGAACTTTGGCACGGCTTTTTTGAATGCTCACTTTATTTCAAATCACTTCCATACAGCCTAGCAACCAGAGGCAAACACATATGTTCAACCGAAGACAATCTGAATACACAGTGAGATCAAATAGCCAGAGCATTTGTTGACAGAAGATACCCCAAACCCCTTGTTGACAGCCAGACTCAGCAAGCCATCTGTAACAAGAGACCAACCAGAGACAGTAACACTGACATCCCTTTGGTAGTGCCGTACCGCGAAGGCCTCAAAAAACTCAAGACTATCGTCAACTGTGGCCAAGACTGGTTTTCAGACGACCTCCAAACCTCCGCAACAAGCTGGTGCACTCCAAACTACCACCCAGCCCTATTCCCAGCACAATGACCACACCCAGAGGTTCATATATCAGCCCTCCACATCCTTCCGTAGCACCAATCACACATATCCAATTCAAGGCAATTACAGCTGCAGCACGAAAAACCTTATATACCAACTACAGTGCACACAGTGCGATGCTGAATACATTGGCTTCACCACAAACACACTAAGACAGAGGATGAATAGCCACAGGGCCGATACCAAACGAGCAATAACTAATGACCCCTAAAAATGGTGACTCGCAAAATTTGTAAAATAATGCGAAATTTGGCGTGGTTATAAGTTTTCCGTAAATTTCAGCATAATTTTGTTAAAAGCGATGTTTCACGCAAATTCAGATGCCTTGGCGGATGTTTTGTCGCAAATCAATTGAGGCACAATTGTCTAAATGCAAATGTTTTTCTTTAAGATATTTCTGGATTTGTTTATTACTGTTTCACTGTAATTATATTAGTCCATGCGCGCCGTTTTGATAAATATTTTTTTCACTAATATTTAAAGGGTTAAAATAACGGAAAGACTGAGAAAAAACGTTTATTTCACAAATTCGACCACGTAAAAGACTTGAATATTTACATTTTACGGATGGTAACACATACATACGCGCAGATATATTCATTCAACGTATTTTGCAGTTGAAGCGTTTCAACTCTCTAATCTCTGGTTTCAACTGACACATGGCCATGGTTAAGGTTAATTCTACTACAGGTTAGAAAGATCAATATCAAAAGTTTGGTACAGGGAAAATTTAATGCTAGTATCACTAATGGGTGCAAACTGACCAATCACAGAGCTTTCCTGAATTTTAAGTTACACAAAGTTGATAATATAAAATGCGAAATTGGTTTATTTTTATTTTAAAATTAAGTTATACTATTTTTGCCATTTCCAAGCCTATTTAAAATTAATTTTACTACAGTTTCTTATTTCTCTGGTCCACGTGCGATTGCAACAAAACTAGCGGCAGAAATTTTCCCTATGCTAAACTCTCCCATAAGGAAACACATTTACTTTCTAACCTGTAGTAGAAATAAAGCCATGTTCACGCGGTACAGAAATCTTGATATATCGACAAGATGGCGGCCGAGCAACGGTAGCAGCAGCTAAAGTTCGAAGTCTACCGAGTTGCAATACATATCTCTATGACTAAACGCATGTTTGTTAACATTTTAATGCTTTGTTTAGGCATTTTCAGGGATGTTGCATTGCGTTTATAATTTTGATTTTCGTTATGGAAATAAACTAAAAATATTACCGGACAGACCCTTGTATAAAATGCGGTATCGAAAAGTAGCTCTGTGTCACAAGGAGTAGAAACCCAAATTTAAATGGTTAAAACGTGGTGAAACATAATTTTTAGCTACTATTCCATCAGTGGATAAATTCCCAACAGTTGGTCTGTTTGGGTAGGTACGCTAGACAAATTATCTTCATTGAGCCATATATTTTTGTAATAAAACCTTTTAAATTTGTACACGTACTGAAAGGAGGGAATTTTTAAAACTCCAAAACTTAAGAAAAACTTAAGATAAATAGTTTCAACAAGTAGGATATTAGATAGTCTGATAACGAAAAAGTAAATTATTTTAATTTGCATAGTTGAGTTAAGTACCAGGCATACATTGTAAACGTACAAAATAATGATGATGTGGCAAAAGATATTGTGGCAAAATCAAAACTGTTTTGTTAAAATAATCCAGATAGTATTGCATAAAAATTTTTTACCGCTTAATATTTTTTTCACAGCTTTTAACTAATTTTTACAGAGTTTTAAAGATTTTAACACAGAATTTTTAGACCGCTTTTAACATTTTAAACACCGAAATTGGCCATTTTTATCCACCATTTTTAGGGGTCTATAGCAATAACTAGTTCCAGTCTAAACCTTCAGGATAAACCAGTTGCTGCAAATGCAGCCTCACAAACTCTCTTTTGATGCTTGTTACAACACCAGAATGCTGAGAGCCTTACAACCTTCAGACAAAAGTGCAGAACTGAGGCGCTGGGAACTAACCCATTAGTATTTCACAAAATCTAGACTACCACCAGGCCTCAACATCTGATAACTTTCAAATTTCCCACCACACCCTAGTTCATCCCTCGGCCGCTATATGTGCTAGTTACCATCGCACCGTCCTCCATATTGCAGTGTGCAATCACTCGCTGCCCGAGGAAGCTGGCCTGGCCAGTGAAACGTCGCGACCGCACAAAAATGTATTGTCCTATGTTTTGTGTATTCTCCAACCAGCAAAGTACTTGTGCATCTCTATCTACGTTTTTAGTAATAAGACTATTATAGAGTAATCTTTAGAATTTCTGTAGGAAGCAGGTTTCTTTGGTGTCTCAGTCAAGCCTGTGAGCAAAAGAGCAACACTGCTAGTTAGGCCCTTAATACACTATGCCAAAATCCGTAAGTTTTCATACCATTCTGTTTTTGTAACACTTTTCTCAATGGTAACAGAACACAGGTATAAAATCTGCTATGTTTTGGGCATTGATTATTTGGAGGCTTTCTGGTGGGAAGTGTTTGCAAATTCAGTGTCCATACTCCAGATAAAAGTTTCTTTGAGCCAACTGTAACAAAGAAACCTTTGGCATTTATATCTGAAAAAGTGTTTTTCACTCTAGTTTAATTTTGTTTAGCATTGTTACATACAATATAACACCTGGATAACAATGCAGTGCGACCATGCATGTAGGATGGTTTTCACAGCAGTAAGCAGGAAAAGTGTTGCATCTCTATGTCCTATACAAGCTGAGTTTAAAATCAATGTACCAATTTGTATCTGCTGTGAAGATCTAGAATTTTGCTATCGTGTCAACTGGCACTTTTCTTACACTCAGTTTGCTATAAAATGTGATTTTATTAAAGCTCAATAAAACACAATATTTATGATTTCTGTCCTTTAATAAAAAATATTCTCAATAACTAATACCATGTAAAATATATAAACTGTACAGAGTCGCGCAATGCAGTCAATATAAATGGTTATAAACTGTGTCATGCTGTTAAAATTTTTAGAAAATGTAAGACATTGTAGTCTGCAACACAAATATATGGTAGATGATGATGCCATGTAAATACTCCGGAAGTCTGAAAGTAGAAGAAACAGACATATATCAAACTTACAAATAGTCTTTCAAATAAAGTGTGTAACAAAATGTTGTGCCTAAAAATCTTTACACGACTCATTCAATAATGTAAACATGCTAATGTACACAAACATTGTTACCTAATATTACGGTACAGCAGAACCCTAATTTTAGAAGTATTGAATTTTACAAGGCAGCGAATCTACGAGGTCATATTTAGGAACCATCAAAAAATTATAAAAAAACTGTTGAGTCACATAGAAAAACTACGAATATGAAAATTTGCTCTAAAATCTATTAAAAATGACATTTACATAATTTAACTAAATGACTTTATCAGGAAATGATTAAGCTTAAGACAACATGGAACTCATTTTGAATCAATTGCTACTGACTTGCAATTGTATAAACACTAGGAGTTTAATCATTTACAGGAAAGTCCTTGAAAAGTGCTTAAAAAGTATTAACAAATTCAAGGGCCCTTGAAAGTGCTGGAAAAAAATTTAGGGTACTTGAAAGTGCTTGAAAAATTTGGAATTGCTATAATGAAGAGTACTAATTTTCATTCAGTGAAAAGTACGTAATATTTATTTATGAAAAATTTAAATTTGTGCACGGCTGCTTTACTTATCA
>PNEQ01003922.1:3460-14924 GCA_003012365.1 Medauroidea extradentata
TTACAAGTTTGGAGCAACACAAACTTTTCATGTGGGCAATACCCATGAGTTCTTTTGGGATAGAGGTCTTATAATTATAAATAAAAGAGTTAAATTAAGTATTGAATTTAATAGCTCACAAAGCTGCGAAATACACAAAACAGTAATCAACTATAACTCTCACAACACAATTAGTTATGCACAAAATTACTCCTGTGTCTCAGACACGTTAATTAGCTTTGACAATTAAAGCACAAAAAATGTCTACCATCAATTAATTAAACACTACAAATCACAATAAAATTCAGTCATGTATCCAATCAACAGTCTTTCAAATAATGACAGTGTACAACCTTAATAGTCCTCAGTGGTGATGAACCGCCGTGTGCTGCGCAGCACTCCGAGTGCACCGCTGTCTTCACTCTTGAGGTTTTCGGTTCTACTCCCGTCGTGTACCTCTTCTTCGCCCATCAGCCCGCCGCAGCAGTCTTCTTGGTTCGTCCAACACTGCTCCGAAGGTAGCCAGCCGCCTGCTGCCTCACAGTAGACTCTGACGTCACCAAGATGTCTTCACCAGTCTATCTCCACAACCATAGCACCTTCCTCTAGCACGACCAATAGCGAACTCTGCCCAAATGTGCCGATTCTGTGGTTTTATACTCCTTGAAACAGTCGGGGAATAACCGCATTACATGGGTCTAAAAATAGACATTACTACATGTTTCGGACATGAATTGAGTCACGTAGGCCACCCTCGTAGGGTTAAGACGCAGTTGGGACAGGTGTCTATGGCGTAGCTTCGGCGTGACTGCCATCACGTAGCCGCCCAGCGTATGATTCAGGGGCCAGTCCACAAAGTGTTACGAAACAGCCGCCGACCACTGTCTTCCAGGCACATGGCACGCAACAATATATTTTTTTATGTTTATAATGCGCGGGCCTGTGTTTGCTTACTTTTCACGCTTGATTTCCTGTTAATCGTCTGCTGGCGGCTGTCTACCCTCCTTCCGAGCAGGGTAGATCTGAGTGGATGCGGTGGCGAGAGTTCTTGAGGGCCGGTAGATCTTTATTGCACGACGGTTTTAGAGTAAAATCTATGCTATCGAGTAGATTCAAGGTAGTTTTCATAAGATCTTTTGAATGCTTTCTATAAACCCTGGATAACCGAAGTCAGGATGGCCATAGCCGGTGATCAAACGAGAGTCCTCCTTAATGCGAAGCGAGTGAATTAACACTAACTACTTCCTTTTCTATGTTTTATCACTGCTTCAACACGCCCAGTAATGAATGCAGTGTTATGCCTAAGAAATCCTAAGAAGTTTGGGTAGTACTTCGAACGGACCTACGGGAAATAATAAGACGCGGGTGTCTGTAAGAAAGTGGAATATGGTCGAAAGCACACATCATCATGGTGACACTCTGTTGTCTAGGTAACTGTCATGTAAGTGGGCGATCCTCTGCACTGATTGAGTGTATCGTAAATATTATGCTCAATTACGTATCGACCTTATGTTGTATGAACGATGCTAGTTGTGATGAAACCGCACAATATTGTTATTGTTTCCAGTAAGGTCTACTGTATGATCAGAATGTTAACCCCACCCATACTCTCCTGGATATGTGTAGTTTATGTTAAGGGCTCCTATTGGATTCGAAGTTTCTTCCATCAACGGTACCAGTCCAACCGGATTGAGTTGGGAAGTAGTCTGAACGTCTGGTGGCAGAGCCAAAACAAACCATTCTGTGACAAAGTTTCTTTGAACTAGAAATATTTGCACCAGAATTCTCATACGTCTACTGAATTTTATCACGGTATGATTTTGACAGTGGTGTACAACCACCCGAGCCACCAGAAATCCAACAATGCACCAATGTTCCATTGATTGGCTGGAGCCATATAGAGTGACACTTTTCCCTCATAGCAAATGTCTGAAATGACAAGTGGATGATTCTGTATATTATTCTTATGTTTAAATCAAGGGCTAACACATGGAACAAAAACGATCCCTCACATCTACTAGGCATAAAGCTTCCACATTTAATTTCTTAAAGTATATTTCTTACATTTTAATTAGTGCTGCGAGTTTATCTATAGTTTCACACATAAAACTGAATTTGAGTGAGATAAATTACTATTTAGACAAAGTTTTTCAGACAAAGTTTTTTCGTCACAGAACCAAATTGTTTGATATATTTTCCTGCAGCAATCGAACGACTCGAGCGCTGTTGTGGAAGTGGCAAACCGCTTGTTCCTGAAGCAAGGCCTAGAGCTGCAGCAGGAATTCAGAGATGTGGCGGTACAGGACTTCCAGTCTGGTGTGGAGGAAGTGACCTTCGGTACAGGCGAGGGCGCAACTGCCATCAACAACTGGGTGTCTGAGGCGACCCATGGCAGGATCCCCAGCATCGTCGAGCCAAGTGAGTGCTGTACATACTACATTTGTGAGTGCTTACCTACCTTTGTGGAAGTGAATTAACACGCTCCTCCTTTTCGTGAAGACAAAACGAAAAATAAACTGTTCCTGTAACAATCTGAATTTCACGAAGTTTGACCGAAACATAAAGATAAACTGAAATGTATGATACAGGCCATGTTAGCTAATTATTTTCACATTGGTCCAAAAACCCAAAACCTTTTTAACGGAATGCTATGATAAAAGTCAACACTAAAATGAGTCGTATGATGCACAATTCTATGTAGGCGCTTTGCAAAGTATTTCACAAAAAAAAATTAATTTGTTTGATTTTGGCTTATTTTCAATACAAAATTGGCGATACTTTGGGTGCAAAAAAAAAAAAAACGGGAAAAATTATTAGGTTTAATTCTACCAAAAAAAGAGGTACAAATTATAGTATATTTGTGACAAAACAATGTATGGATTATTCCTCGGTATGAAATCTATGTGACTTAAAAATATATTTTAAAAATTACTGTAAAATTATCAGACATTGCCTTAAAACTACCACCCTGCTTGTCCACAAAGAATTGGGGTGAAGAGTTTACAATAGAAACCCGCAAATTCCATTGTCATTTATTATTACTAGAACGTAAATATCGGAAAAGTCGTAATTGTACAGCAACTTCTTAAATTGCATCGCTGTGAATTTTAATTGTTATTAAACAAGTAAAACCAACGATCAGTTCATTACCAGGGACGAAGTACTCATAGTCAGTCACAATGGAAGAATCCGTTGTCTTTACCAAAGTGGTCATGAACATTAACGAAGACGGATAAAGTGCTCGTGAACTTGTGGCGATCAGCTCATCTTCACAGTCGAAGTGCTAACGAACATAAGCAAAGTGGAGGCGAACATGGTCGAAATGGTAGAAAACTTAGTCAAAGTGACAGAGAATGTCGCCGAAGTGGTGGTGGCGAACATAGCTGAAGTGGTAGCGAACGTAGTCGAACAGCTCGTCCTCAGGGCTCAAGCGAAGGCAAACATGACCGAAGTTGTGGCGAACACAACTGAAGTGATGACCAACGTTGACGAAGTAGTGTCGAATATTGACTAAGTAGTGACGAACGTTGACGAAGTGGTGACAAACAGCTTGCGAACATTGGCGATCAGCTTGCGAACAGGTTGCGGACAGGTTGCGAACATAGGCGAACAGCTCGCGATCATTATCTCTACCCGAGTGGATGTCGTCTCCAGCTAAACGCACAGAGAGAGAGAAAGAGAGAGAGAGAGGGAGAGAGAGCTGGTCATCATCGCGAGCGAAGAATATTCTGATTTAACCGAAGTGACGCTCGACTATAACCTACCAAACAAATTTAGGTAAAAATAGTTCCTTGTTTATTTCTGAAGTGAGCCGAGTACATTTGTTCGTAGTTGAAGATGATTTACAGCACCTAAGTTTCATCTGGAACCTTTCATTACCATATCTTCTTCCTATCGGCAAATCTTTCGTATACTACTTTCGATACTATTTCTGATTTCATCAGAGTTATAAGGGGTACATTCGTAATATTGAATGTTTTCCTGGAATGTGTTCCATCGAACGGATCGGGCTTAGTGTACTCACACTTCAACCATACATTATATTTCTAAGCTCCCTGATTTTCCATCTCTTCTGAAAGTTGCTGTATTATATTTTATTTCTTACTGTTTATTAATGTACAATGTACCTGACGAGTTCGTTGCTACATATCTTCTGAATACCTCGGAAAGCCGTTTCCTTCAGTACGAATCCATTTTTATTACTCATATGTGCTACATGTACTGGTGTAGCAGCTTTAGCTTCACACATTTTAACATGGATGTTGTATGCATCTCGACAGATTTTTTTTTTCAATTGTTAAATGCATAACACTTGAACTCGCGCCCACACTTGTAACATCCAAGTGTTTAATATGCCCACTTTACCTTCTTAGAACGTGTTTTACTTCTATCTTGTTGTTGAGCATCATGGCATCTGCTGAAAGTTTTGTCACATTTGCAACATTGATAACATTTAGATGGCATGGTCGAAGACATGAGAGATGTAAACATGAACGGAGAAGATATGGGCTTATCTAACATTGAGATGATGCAGGTGTGGGTGCGAGTACGTGTGATGATACAAAATATAAGTACACATACTCATGGACCTCTATATAAATCGGCGTAGATTTACGATGATGTTGGTACATCAGCAGTTGCTGAAGGAAGAACATCGCATAGCTTACTGGAGAACCTTGAGCATTCATAATAAGTGATTCAGCAATGGAGGAGAGTAGAAGGAAGTCATCTACCTCTTGGATCATGGTAGCCACATCACCGATAGTTGCGGGGTCTTCTTCGGCCAAAGACCTTCCTAGTGTGGAACCATCTTCCCATCCAGGAATGACTTCTTCGGGTCCTTTTGAGTCGACTGCAGTATCATCGGATAGCCCCTCAACACTTTCAGCACTTATGTCGTCTTCACTGACACAGCCCAAGCTAGCGAGATCTTCAACTTTGAGAACTGAAACCTCGACCATGCCAGCTAAATGTTATAAATGTCACAAATGTGACAAACCTTTCAGCAGACGCCATGATGCTCAACAACATGAGACAAGTAAAACACGTTCTAAGAAGGTACAGTGGGCATATTAAACACTTGGATGTTACAAGTGTGGGCGCGAGTTCAAGTGTTATGCATTTAATAACGGAGAAAAAATCTGTCGAGATGCATACAACGAGCATGTTAAAATGTGTGAAGCCAAAGCTGCTACACCAGTACATGTAGCAGATATGAGTAATAAAAATGGATTCGTACTAAAGGAAACGGTTTTCCGAGGTATTCAGAAGACATGTAGTAACGAACTCGTCAGGTACATCGAAAGATATTTGTACATTTATAAACAGTAAGAAAGAAAATATAATACAGCAACTTTCAAAAGAGATGGAAAATCAGGGAGCTTTGAAATTTAATGCATGGTTGAAGTGTGAATACACTAAGCCCGATCCGTTCGATGGAACACATTCCAGGAAAACATTCAATATTACGAATGTACCCCTTATAACTCTGATGAAATCATAAATAGTATCGAAAGTAGTATACGAAAGATTTGCCGAGAGGAAAAAGATATGGTAATGAAAGGTTCCAGATGAAACTTAGGTGCTGTAAATCATCTTCAACTACGAACAAATGTACTCGGCTCACTTCAGAAATAAACAAGGAACTATTTTTACCTGAATCTGTTTGGTAGGTTATAGTCGAGCGTCACTTCGGTTAAATCAGAATATTCTTCGCTCGCGATGACGACCAGCTCTATCTCTCTCTCTCTCTCTCTCTCTCTCTCTCTCTGTGTGTTTAGCTGGAGACGACACCCAATCGGATAGAGATAATGATCGCAAGTTGTTCGCCTATGTTCGCAAGCTGTTCGCCAATGATCGCAACCTGTCCGCAACCTGATCGCAAGCTGATCGTCAATGTTTGCAAGCTGTTTGTTACCACTTCGTCAATGTTCGACACCACTTAGTCAACATTCGTCAGTACTTCGTCAACATTGGTCTTCACTTCGGTCGTGTTCGCCACCACATCGGTTATGTTCGCCTTCGCTTGAGCCCAGAGGACGAGCTGTTCGACTAAGTTTGCTACCACTTCAGTCGTTTTCGCTGCTACTTCAGCTATATTGGACATCGCTTCGTCTATGTTCACCTCACTTTGGCTACGATCGGCAATGTTCGCCACCACCACTTCGGCGATGTTCGCTGTCTCTTCTACTAAATTATCTACCACTTCAGCCATATTCGCTTCCACTTCAGCTATGTTGGCCACCACTACGTTTATGTTCTCACCACTTAGCCTACGATTGGCAATGTTCGCCACCACTACTTCGGCTATGTTCTCTAACATTTCGACCATGTTCGTCTCTACTTTGGTTATGTCCGTTAGCATTTCGGTTGTGAAGATGAGCTGATCGCTACAAGTTCGCGAGCACTTTATCCGTCTTCGTCAATGTTCACGACCACTATGGTAAAGAGAACGGATTATTCCATTGTGACTATGAGTACTTTTTCCCTGGTAATGAACTGATCGTTAGTTTTGGCGAGCACTTCGGCAAGAAAAGGGAGACATCATCTTCGCTAGTGACTGTGAGCACTTTGACTAGGAACACATGCTTTTCACCAATGTACATGAACTCAAAGATATCTCTTGGGACAACAACATCGAGAATGATGGTGACGTCTCTTTCCAGGACAATGTACCATAGGTGCTGCTTCTGCTAGGAGGGCTTTGTCATCAAGATTGCAATGCAACTACTTGAAGCTTATGTGTGAACAATGATTTTGGTTTTTTATTGCAATTTAACACTATGGCTTAACTGATTTTCAATTATATGGTTGTGCTGATTTTTAAGAAGATTGTAAGTATTCCAGAGGAACCTTATGATATTATTTTATTTGTGTATTATATATGTGTGTGTGTGTGTATATGTATGTATATTTATAGTAAATAAAATTCAATTTTTTGAAAATTTTTGCGTTTTGTACTATGTGTGCTTGACATGTATTTATACTAAATTATGTGCAAACATATTACATTAAATGAGTATAAAGGTATTGTCATGATAGAAAAAATATAACATGTGTGGAAGTCAGTCTTGGGATATTATATATTGTGGGGCAGAGTAGAGGGGAAGTTGTATCTGTGTATACATATGTGGTTGGGTGGTTGAGTATAACAGTTCGGGCAGGCTGAGACAGGAATGTAAGAGAGTGAAAGCTGAGTTTTTGGTGAGTAGATGGAAGCGAAGAAAGGAGGGTGAAGGGGGGTAGGGTAGGTGTGGAGTGGAGTGATGAAGTGTTGGAGCATGGGTGGTGGGGATTTGTGGTGGGGATAGTTGATTGGAGAGTGTTAAGGAAGGGGAGGGGGTTTGGTAGAGGATGGGTGGACGGTGTTACGGGGGGAGGAAAGGGTCGACGTCATAAGTAGTGTTGGATATGTATATGTGTCAGTTGCTTGGAGAGAGTGGTGCTGTTCGGATGGTGTCTGCCATGTTTGAATTCATTCGAAGGTTATTGCCTTTAAGTATCGCAAATAATTGATTGATTTTGTCGACAGTTAATTGGATATATCTACATAAGTCATAGGATGTGTACTCGAAGCCGAACTATATAATGTGAGTGCATTACAAGGTGTAAAGATAATTAACTTAATTATAATTTTTTTATGTTTTTTCGGAAACTGATAGCTTATATCAGAAATTGATCGAGTATAACTCGTTTGTATGTGTGGTGATTTGGTCTACAGGAAATATCCTTGTGTATTATAAGCAATCAAAAATTACATTCATTTAAATAGATTTTTCAAAACTGATTGATTACCAATGGAAAATTATTAAGGTTTGCTTAGATGACGGTAGATGTAAGCGGAGACAATATCGATTTTTTAAAAATAAAATTACTAAAACAATCAAATTTTTTAAAAAATAAATTTTTATTAATTGATTTTGTAATATTGGTTATCAGCGATGCACAAAAAGTGCGTGATCCAGCCTTATTGTAAAAATAATGGGGTCATGCTGATTTTGAGACATCCACAAATGGAATTTTGATAAGTTGAGGGAAAAAAGAGAATTTTTTAATGCATTTTGAGTGAATTTTTGAAAATTTTGGGGGATATTTGACTTTCTGTTCACCTCTAGGGTGGGTTCCAGGTCAAATCCATGATGGCAGCAGGGTGTTATCCAACATTGCTCCACAAATCCTCACTCGACCAAAATACTCACACCGGCTCCTTGTGCCAGAAGGAGCATACTCATACTACTCATAAAGTGAAATTTTGACTTAGGTCTAACCAAACGTGAAATACACAAATAAATAACTGCAGTCTAACATACAAGGAAAACTGTGAAGGGATGTACTTACAAACAAACAATTTAGCAATCCGGAATTACAATGCAAGTAAATATAACCTACGAACTGAATTTAAACTTTTCAAAATAGCGACCACTATAGAGCTACGAGGACGCGAGAAAGACACAGAAGTACATACATTGGTTTCCTTGTGCATCATTGAGCAGTTGTATCACGTTCTTCCAATTCGGACAGTCCTTGTGATTTCATTTACGGGGACAAGTATGCTCAAGTACTGCAGGCGAATTCGGACGTGGCCTTTATGGGAGACTTTTCAGTAGTTTTTGGAACTAGTATACCGGTCATGTCTTATCATTCGAAAAAGAACACGCACTATCTCGTTCCTTTTTTTAGTTTGAAAATGTGATCTTGAGTATCTTTCAGCTTGAAAAGCTTATGATATATATTTTTAAAAATTAAATCATGCATTAGATTACTTTGTATTGTTATCACTATTTTATACATGAAAGGCAGGTGAAAAATACACATATTACCTCGCATATCACAAGCGCTCATTATTCCATCGTAGTCTATATGTTGTTGAAATTAAAAAACACATAAGTTTTACAACATTTGTCTAATTATTATACTGTTGTGTTCATTTCAATGGGAAAAAGGCTTGGATATTAATGCCTTGACTTTCTATAACAGCAGAACTCGTTATGCTTTTTAAACTAATTTACTTCTCATGTAATTAGTATTTATGTGTTTATGCATGTTGTAAATAATTGTGGGAGGTACGGATGTGTATTATAACACCCAATCTCCTTGACTTCGCCACTGAGTACTTATGTTAGAAAATATATGGCCGCGGTCACACTGCATACAGAACTACTTCACTTAAACATGTTCAGTTTTAAGGAGCAGTTACACGAGCTACGAACAAGTTCAAATCACAGTTTCTTCTCGTTCAAAGTAAACTGGTTTCATATGTAGTTTCGAACGACATTTCTTTGGTGCTTCTTTCCTATTGGCTGCTTGGAGAATCAATCTGTGTATCAAATATGCTACTTTTTGGCCCGACATTTGCACTCATTAAATTAAATTAACTCTTAGACGTAAAAATTATTATGTCCGCTTCACACACAGCAGCATTCCAGTTAGCTGCAATATGATAATTAAAAAGTCATGAATGTTGAGTGTATATTTAAATATGGTACATTTCAGGTTCAAAGTTTGTCAGGTTAGGGAGTTCATTAAGCTTATAGTCGTGTAACCTTGCAAACATGTTTAACCTTAAACACAATCAAGCATGGTTGCCGAACGTATTTAACGGAACTGGTTTGACCTTTAGCGTAACCGTTGCCTAAGTCTGATGTTAATGTAGTACAGTTGCACAAAATACAGGGAGATAAAGACAAAGTATAAGTATATTTAAAGGAAAACAAGCGGAACTATTTCAGAGGAATGTTTATTACCTTCTCCAAATATTTTAAAGACCATCTTTCTCTTTTAGTATGTGATAAAATAGTGGTAATTGTAACATGTTTCACACTCAATTTTCACAACAGCTTTTTGGCTTAGAGATACTTAAAAATAGAGAGAATTTTATTTATGAGCTAAGCTATTATCAACTTTGACATTCGATGGATTGAGTGATTTAGTGATTTAAGACAAGTAAATGAAGCATGTTACATTTCATAACTGCAAACAGAAATGTTTCTATAGGCGGTTCGGGATTAAGTGAGCACTCAAAAAAGCCCTGTTTAATTTCTATTTTCAGCCAATTTGTATCTTTCCACCTGCAAGGGCTAACGATGGGAAACGCCTTACCTCTCTGGACACCTCACTTAATGCTTACGCGTGCAAGACAAATTGTGTAGTCGGTAGGAACGTACATAGTTTGGTAAAAAAAAAAAGTTAATTAATCATATAAAATAAGAGTATGTAGATTTAAGTTCATTTTATTACAGTACTTCTGTATTAAAATAGGAAATTACACGGAACTATATTCAGTAATTCGCTGCCAACCCTACAAGCAGAAAGGCAACTATTGTTAACGTTGAATTCAATGCAGTAATGGGTAGTGATATTTTTCAAAGGTCAAATTTTTAGTGCTCACTTTATTCCGAACCACCTATAGACAAGTCAACAATTTATTCAATTTACTAAAGACTTGCTGAAAATATCACAGTTAAATTTTCATTTATATATTTACAGGACTAGATGCAGACACAGCATTGGTGTTGGCGAACGCTATCTTCTTCAAGAGTCCATGGCAGAACAGATTTAGTAATTACAGTACCACAAACGAGCCATTCAATGTAAGACCTGGGAAACAAGTCACAGTTCCTATGATGCATCACTACGGGGAGTTGTTACGGGCTGGGGTTGACGAGGAACGAAAACTGAAGTGGGTTCAGCTGCTATTTGAGGTGAGTACACACCAACTCGCTGATATTAAATTAAAAGTCAGAGAAATTCGTAAGAAACAACTCATATAAACTAATGTTTTTAAACAGGAACCTGGGTGCCAAACTCAATCAATTTGAGTTATTTTTTGTTTCAATAACTGGAAGAACAGAGCTTCATTTCGGTGTTAAAATGGCGCTGGATTTAGAGGTGCAACACTTTTACAAAATAAAATAAATAGTTTTTCTGTAAGAAAGCGCGTATATACTGTGTGGACTTGGGTACATTTTAACACTATAGGGTAACTATTTAATAATTTTAACAGGCTAGAATTTAACACTCACTATTGGAAGCCTTGCCAGACTAGTAGACATCAAGTGTTTATAAAACAGTTCATAAGGCGAAGATAGCATAGTTTGGTTACGTTAAAAATAACCCATAGCTAAAGTAATGTTGTGGTAAAGCAACATTCAATCGTGAATTTAATATGGTTGCATTGGACAGTGAAGAGTCACCGAAGCAGCATAAGAAAAGAGAACATGGTCCAGAGATTTATCAAATAAATATTATTAAGAAAGAAAGACTGTAAGAAGAAATGTGATTTGATATCCACAGAATGGTATGGTGGTCTTGTTTCACTTAGGTTTTGGCAAGGATAGAAATCCAATGTCATCTTGTCAACCATAGATACTAGGTTTGTTCGCGTGGCCCGCTAGTCTGCTAGTTTAAGGCTATTTATGCTAGTTTTCTCCTGGAACACGTTCGTTTTACCGGAAGTACTTTTTTAATGCTGTTCGTGTGGCACGAG
>PNEQ01003923.1:3846-28980 GCA_003012365.1 Medauroidea extradentata
AAAAATGGGAACGTAATTTTGTATTGGAACACATTTTTTTACAACAATAAAATTTTATTTTTCAATATTATACATGTAGATGCACATTGCAACGTTTCTCAAATTTTGTAGGGCACGAAATATAGTTTTTGTTCGAATGTGTTCACTAAAACAATAATACTCAATATATTTCTTCAGACTACTTTTATAAACAGTTCCATACATGCCATTGCAATTATGGACATGGAACATGTATATACTATATTAGCTTACCTTATTAACATTATTTTATGTAAATAATTGCAAAAAATGTTAAAACGCGAGATGTAAACAAGACAAATCGTCCACCAAATTACTACTAGCGCTCAGCGACATGAAGGGGTCACTTTCTCTTGTTGGAGAGCATACGCAGTGTCAAGACCTCTACCTCTTAGACCGTGATGACGCTCAACAATCTTATTCACAAGTATGAAAAACTTGGCAAAGGTAAGGTACTTACAGAGATAACCATCTGAAACACTTGCTAAGTAACTAATATACTCTCTCACCCTTCTATGTTATTTATGCCATAGCTATAGTGAACTGGTCATTACAAGTTAAAAGACGTAGCCTACATCATCCTGTTCAACAGCACACATTCATTCACCACCATGCAGCTGACAAATCATACTGGCTACCATGCACGTGGCTGCCCCCTGCATACCAGTTAACTTTAAAATTAATATAAGTAGCCTATAATAATACCGGCAATGAATCAGCCCCACTCCAGCTGTTACCATCTCCAGATTGGTCAAAGTCTGTTGCTTTCCTCTTTATGGTAATTTTATTACCATCCCCAGGGTACATCACAGAATATAATGACGGCTCTGGATGAAGTGACTGATCATCCAACAACTCCAGAGGTGACAACCCATTATCCTGGCTCACAGGCTGGTCCAAAGACTGAACTCTGGATGCTGCTAATGCTGTCTGAGTTTGTGTGGATGTACTTGTATAAATACACGGTAATATACTATAAGCAGATTTTGACAACCCTGCCTGACTTTTGTACACATCTCTAAAACCGGCACCTTCCTGTATCAAGTCTTTCAGGCTCGTTGTGCCACTTGAAACGTTGTTGCCAACAATTGTGAGTTTTGAAAATAATGCAGTGTTCAAAACATATTCACATAACTTTTTATAGCACTGTAACAAAATGCGTAATTGGACATTTTCAATGTATTTTTCGTAGTTCTTACACCAGCTACACGTTGGTTTTAATTTTTTTCGCCCGCCTTTACAAGACCGACACACATGATGTTGACAGTTGCTCTCGGTAGGTGTGTAGGGTTGGATTAACAAATTGCCACACACAGTGCATGAAAGTGACTGCCGAAGATAAGGTACCAGACGATAAAGATCCAACCATGTAGTCGGATCTTCAGCATCAGCTTGTAATACCAGTCGACTCGTAGAAACAAACAAACTTGTAGCATTCATTGTAGCATTCATGGCAAATTCATAAACAGATACCAATGCGTTTTTTTTTTTTTTTTTTTTTTTTCACTCACAGATTTCCCGTAAACATCCTGTACTCATTCCACCACAAATACACAATACTGAACCATTATGGATCACCACAAAATCAGAACTATACTTCTTCACGTGACAGCTTAAGCTACTGGCGGGCACTAGCTCCTCCATAACTCATTTATAAATTAAATCCAGAAAAATATTAACTGTTCCAGGCGCAGGAAGTGTTTAATTATCATTTAAACAATTTGGTTAAGTATTGTTGTAAGCTATATTAATACATTTATGCTCCTTCATAATCAAATTTTGCTTATCGTTAATGTTTTGTCGCTCTAATTAACATGACTTTTATTTCAGTTTTATGGTGATTGCGGCAAACAAATTACTTTACAAACATAGTATCAATACAAATAAATACCGCCTAACACATTATGCCAACAAGGGCGCACAACTTCATTTATTTCATTGTTTGGATATACATTGAAGCCGTAGATAGAATATTTGTCAAAGCATGAACCACACAATAAATTGTGTTAATAATTTATATACGAATGACTTATAAATTATAAACAAATAATAACTGTTTTTGATTTATTTATTTAAACATCATTTACAAAATTACAGTTACAACTTTACACATTGTCTGATCTCCTTGACCATTGCTCTAGGTGGAGATCTTTTGAAATCATTTAAATATAGGTGAAGGCGGTTTGGGCTCGGTAGTTTACATTGGCTATGGCTATGGCTCTGGCAAGAAACAATTTGTGACAGGTTCTCTGTGAGCCAAGATATCCTGTCAATAATTCTTTAACCCGGTTTAACATTACATATGTACTTACTTACTAAATTTTGGTAATTGGTACAAGACCTTTAAGTCATTACTATTATAAATACTTGTGACATCCGACAAAGTTACAGCATTTGTATTTACATATTGTACATAACTGGATAAACAATTCTATAAAATATCTGTCAACTAGTTTTCGATATAAGCAGGGAAAATTATGAGAGATACGGCAATTTACATGAAACACAGGCTTTATAGCACAGAAGAGATGAACATATTTTTGGCAACAATTTATATTAACCTTGTTGTTACATGTGAACACAAACTTTGAACTGGAATACGTACTGTATAGACATGTAGTTTATATTAGTACCCAGGGTAATTAAAATAAGTGTATCACAGACTCCGACATTATTGGGTACACTTAAGTCTACAAGACACGTTAGCTATTAGTTATAAATTATTAATTTCCTATTACATCGTACAGCACAGTCATACATATAATTACATTAAATCCATACATCACCATTGTTACACCATGCCAATACAAATTCTTTGGGATCATTATTTTTATGTCCTACAAACTTTGTATTTTAAAGCCTTAATAAATACTAGGCAACACTTGGGGCTATCCCTGTCACTATTCTGGGATCAGCTAAAGTTGGAACCACTCCTTGTGCATCAGTACTTGGTGTTCTTTAAGTTTTTTCTTAAGCAGGTCACCAGTACTTACATTCTTAAGTCTGTCTGGAAGTTTGTTATCAAATATTAATAAGGAAATCTTTCGAAAATTAAAACCAGGCGTATTTTACGATTTTATGTTCTTTTTAATTCGTCCAAAAAGACCATACATAATGGTTTAGATTTAATTTTTTGCATCCTTGGATCTTTTTTTGTGTACATTTTTGCACAAAAATATCGGACAAGTCATATTTACAATATACAATCAAATGAATAAATGACGTAAGTTATACATTTCAAATTACACACTAAAAGGACGAAATTCAACATTTCTTGTCGGTTCGGGCTCGCACATAGGCTCACGTCAGCATACTTCATAGTCTCCACATGCAAAAGAAAAAAAAGCAAGAGAAGAAACAGAATCTTAACCCAGAATAAATATCTTAAATAAGTATCTACACTGTCATAGATCCACTCAAATACTCATAGACTGTGCAAAATCATTAAGGATTACGTAATCTTTAAGGTGTTTTTTGAATATTTTTGTGTTAGCTAAACATGCATCTTGCAGGTGGCTGGGGAGTTTGTTGAACAACTTGCAAGCTGTGACGTAAGTGGGGGTCGTGATTAAGTGTTGTTTGCCCGGTGCGCCAGCCCGTTAAGAGAGAACGGGCACTCATGAAAGCAGAGACTATAGGTTTCAGGGCCACGTGGCCGACGGCCGTGGCGTTGCAGAACACTCCCCACTCTACATCGCTATATTACATACGCAGGGGAATCTTATAGCATTCCCCACGCCCGTAGCACTAAAGTAGAAAAGTACACACATACACACACTGTAGGTATAGCACTGGGATGCGGGTTGAAGGATCCCACGCCCTTATGGCCGTGAAGCGGCAAGTAATGAATACGCACCTGTAACTGGAAAAACATATTTATTGGTAAAGCACTATGCTCCAATCATACAACACTGGTGGCGCAAATAGCGGACCCGGCCCTAAGCCCGAATGGTGGGCGATGTGTTATGTGAAAATTCACTACACAAGTGAAAAAGATAATTTAAGTAATGCCCCTGGGCGACGAGTTGCAGGGGTGAATGGTACACCTCCGGGCCAGCAAAGTTAAAAGAAAATGTTCCAGACGAAAAGAATGACTATTGGTGCGCTACCGACCATGCAAAGTTGTGAAAGGGCCCAGAGTGATTAGCACGTCAACCGTCCCGGTCCGCCGCGTAATGCCAACTGGCGAGTCCTTCCCGCGTGCATGACGTCGTGCCGCCAAAGCGCGGGAAGCACTCGCCGAAAAACACAAAATCCTAAATTAAACAGGGGCAAAGGCTCAAAACACTCATAATAGCACAGCTTGAGGGTTAGAGTCCCAAATTTGAATAACGGGATAGTTTATAGAGAGTTTACGTAATTTATAGTTACGTGAAATTTTGAACCATACAACATTTAAAAACGTAGACACTGAATTTGGAAGTTATTTGAATAGAAATAATTATAACACAACACTGGCAATTACAGAACAAATAAAACGTGAAACTGTTTGGGGGAGAACGTGTGTAGATATTTGGGCGGCAAGTTGGCTGTGTGAGCAAGTCCAAGTTGTCGCGAGGCGCAGGGGTGTTTTACTGGTATTAACGTTAAATACGAAAAAGTTGAGAGGGGGCACAGTACACATGAAACACCGTTACCCCTGGCCTTTTTATATTATTGCCTGTTAAATGGCATAACTCCCCTTGACAGGAAAAGCACAGGAGGGCTTTTACACAGTGTTTAACTTTGACGTTAAATTACGTCGCTTCTCGTCAAGGAGGCACATTCCTACCAATTTGCTGGCAGTTCTGTGACACCGACACACACGCTGGTGGCACCCGGCATCGCGGGGGCGGCGTCTGGACGCCGCTACCTCGTGTGCCCATGTGGCCGGGTGCGTTCGCATATGCCGTGGCTGTACGGGCGCTCAGCCCGTTCCGTAATGGTGGCTTGATGCGCACGACGGGCTCAGAGAGAGGGAGTTGCGGAACGACCCGCGTCAAACGCCCCCCTCCTGGGAGCACGTCTGTGCATCACAACACCGCCGCCTTACCTGCAGCAGGAGGGAATCCGGGGGCCGGCTGGCCGCGTGCGGAGGAAGTACCTGCCTGGCTGGGGTGGCTGACGACTGCGGAGTGGCGTTGCCTTCGTCTTGGTGGCCGGATCGTCGTGGCAGGAGGTGCACCCAAGGTGCACTCTGCGGCCCGTACATCTCGACCGGCAGGAAGGCAGTAGGCCTTCCACGCCCTGTAGGTGGTCCCCAGGGTCCAGGTCACCCGGGTCGGGCTGCAGAGGTGGCCGCGGCGCTGGGTCCTGGATGGCCGTGGTGGGGAAGGGCGACGAGGGCGCCCTGTCCCCCCCCTTGTGCGGCGCTGGTACCGGGTCGACCTCCGTGTCGTACCGTGTTATCTCCTGCGGCAGGCCAGAGGGTGCCTGGCTGTCGTCTCCGGCCAGCGGCAGGTGGACATCGGTGTCGCTGGCCCCTCCTCTGGCTCTGTCTTGAACAGACGGTCCCGTCACCTCCGCCCCGTGCATGGCGCCTCGGGGGCGGAGTTGGTCCGTGTTGGCAGGTGGCATCTCGACGCCAGGCGCCAAGACGCGTAAGACTCGGTCGGTGGGCTCGTGAAGCCTCGCGGAACTCTTGGGCTGTTATGTTGTTCAGGTGAGCACGTCGGCCTCCCGTCACTAGTGTCGACTGCCCCTCCGTGCCGTCCGCCTTCTGCTGCCGTAGTCGGCGGTGTCTGGCTCGCGAAGAGGTGCCTTACGCACCCAGTGGGGGGGGGTGGGCCATCTCCTGCACACGGGGTGCTAGGTGGCGCCCTGTCTGGCGGATCTGTCCTGGGGGACGTGGTGCCGTGGGGCGTTCCACCTCCGCCGCCATAAGCAGCTCGCAGAGCATCTCTATGTACTTTGTTTACTCGGCCGTTGTGGCGCCTAACGAGGTAAGTGGTCCTGCCGCACGCTCGTACAACCTGGTGCTGTCCGCTCCACTTGGCATGAAGCCTGCGCAGTAGTTCTTTTTTCCTGCCGAGAGAGGGTGCGCTCGGACGTACACCCGCTGTCCAGGCTGTAGCTGTTAGGGGTAGCATCTCGTGGTCTTGAGCCACTGTTGCGCGTAGCGCTATTGGTTAGCCCTCATCACCGCGTGTCGCTCCTGTCGCCTCTCCGTCCTTACTTCAGGGCTTCCAGGTTCCTCCTCGCTGACGGCGGCGCACTTATACTCGCCTGGGAGTCTGAGATTGCACCCCAGTTGTGCCACTGCTGGTGATTTTCCGGTGGCCGGTTCACCTGGCACCTAAGTGTGAACAGGGCTGCGGGCAGGTGTTTGGCCCAGGTCTCGTGCCTTTTCCCCACACGGAGTTGGAGCTGCGTCTTCAGATCCGGATTCCGACGCTCCGTGGGGTTTGCTCTCGGGTGGTACACTGGTGTGGTGTGGTGGTAGATGCCCCACTTCCCACATGCATCTCTCCATTTTCCCCCAGTGAATTGTGACCCGTTGTCCGTAAGCAGGACCTTCGGGTAACCCCATTTTGCATAAAACTCAGTGTCAAGTGTTCGCACTAGGTTCTTAACACTTGTGCTGGGAACAGCGTAGGCTTCCGTCCACCTCGAAAACAAATCCGTCACCACTAAAATGAAGCGCTTGCCATTCGTGGAACGGGGGTATGGGCCCATGATGTCTAGGGCGACAGTTTCGAAGGGGCGCTCCGGCAGATGTGGCTGCTGCTGTTGATCGCCGTCAGTTCTTCGCGACTTGTACTTGTTGCATGTCTCGCAGCTTCTGACATACCGCTGCACCGCCCGGGTCACCCCTGGCTAGTAGAACAGGCAGCTTACATTGCAGGCGGTCTGGCACGCGCCCGGATGTCCGGCGAAGTGTCCGTCGTGGGCGTGACGTAGCACGTTCCCGCGTTCACCCTCGGGCACAAACAGTCTCCACGGTCCCTCCTGAAGGGGGTGGCGCGTCTCAACCCGATAGTCGACTACACGCCACTGGTGTACCAACTCGTTCGCGCATTCCTGGCGCTTGTTCTGACATGTGGGACAGTCTCGCTGTGCCGCTACAACCGCCTCGTAAAGGTTGTTGACATTTGCCTCTTGTGGTTCTGCTATCAGCTGATATTGCTGGGCGTCAGCTGACTGTGGCTCGTGTGGCAGGATATCGTCCCAGTCCGTCATGTCGTGCACGATGATGTCGGTGCGCAGCGCCCGCGACAATGTGTCGGCCAGTTGGTTGTCGTTCCTCGCTACATGTTCGACCTCGAAATCATTGCCTTGCAGCGCCATTGACCACCGCACAAGTTTACTGCGTGCTTCGCGTATGGACTGCAGCCACACGATACACCTGTTGTCGGTGCGCAGGATGAATCTCCGGTATTCAAAGTATGCTCTGTAACGTTTCATCGCCCATACGACTGCTAGGCACTCTTGCTCGTTTACGTGGTATCGTCTTTCCGTGGGGCCAAATTTAGCGCTCGAGAAGTCTATTACACGTCATGCTCCCTTGTCGCCGTACTGGTACAGCACCGCACCGACCCCTTCTTGACTTGCGTCCGTCTGGAGGTACAGTGGGCGCTGACAATCGTAGTGGGCTAGGGTCTCGCACCTCGTGAACGCTGTCTTAATGTCTCGGAACGCTTTGTCCGCCTCCGCGGTCCAACTGTATCTTCTCTGCGGGGAGAGGAGAGCTGTCAACGGTGCTGTTATGGTCGCGAACCCCTGTATGTTCTCACGTAGCCAGTTTATCAGGCCGAAAAACTTGCGCAGTTGTTTGCGCGTGCCTGGTGGTTGGCACTCCTATACTAAGCGCAGGTGTTCGGCGTTGGGTTCAATCCCCTTCTCGCTGACCATGTGGCCTAGGAATCCGATGTTGGCCTTCCCTATATGGCATTTGGGTACTGCGCATGTGAGCCCATTGATGGCCAGGCGTTCTAGGACGAGCGATAGGTGGATTAGATGTTCTTCCCAGGTATTCGACCATATGAGCACGTCGTCGAGGTAGGCTAATGTGAACTCGCCGGCCAGTCCGCTCAGTACCTGCACCATCATCGTTTGGAACGTCGCGGGTGCTCCTTTCAGGCCGAATGGCATTATGCAGAATTGGTATTGGCTGCCATCTGGTGCCGTGAATGCGGTTTTCTCCCGGTCGTCCTGCCGCACCGGAACTTGCCAGTAACCTCTCCGCAGGTCTAGGGAGGAGAACACTTTCGTGCATCCAATGGCGTTCAGAGCATTCTTGAATCTGATGTATGGTGGGGACAGGTTTCCTGTCGCGAGATTCACACGTCTCAGATCTACACAAAAGCGCAGCGTGTCATCTTTCTTGGGGGCTAACGTTATTTGTGAATTGTACCGGCTGTTGGCCGGTTCAATGACTCCGTCTGCCAGCATCTCCTTGATCTGTTCTTTGATGACTTTGAACTGATGTGGCAAGTAGCCCCTAGGGGGCGTGTAAATAGGTTTGTTTGTGGTGAGGTTGATTCGGTGTTCCGTCACCGCAGTACCTCTCAGGATATCATTAGCCGCGAACACTTCGCTCCTCTCATCTAAAAGCAGTTGAAATGCTTCTCTGTACGCTGGGGGTACTTCGTTTGATATATCCTCGAGTCTAACTGTGGCGGCCGGTTCCCTTGTTTTTGCCTCTGTACTGTATGCGGATCTGCATTCAACAGTGCCAAAGTGTATGCGTCTCGCCGCGGGCTCTACCACCGTGTTCTGTTCGGTAAGCCAAGGCAGGCCCAAGATGGCGTCCTCCCTCAGCTCCGGTGCTACCAAGGCAGTTGTTATGGTCCCAATGTCCCTGATGTGTACAACAATGGTGGCTTCGCCTATCGCTTGGCACTTCGCGCCCTCGGCAGCTAGCTGAACGTGCTGATTGAATTTCATTATGGGTTTAGTATTTACAAATTCTGGCCGAATGAAACTGTGTGTGGCCGCTGTGTCTACTAGCGCATAACAGCGGAGGTTATTTATGCTTACTAAATTTGTTATTGATGGATGGTGTCGACTATGGATTTGCTGGAGTAGAGTGTGTTGTGGTGTCTGGTTGTTTACATTGACGCTGGGGTACACGGTGACGTCAGGTCCTGTGACCCCTACTGTCCGTTTCCCGACTGCGACCTGGTATTCTTGTCCCCTTGCCTCGGACTTGCCGGCGCTCTAGGACAGTCTTTATGCCAGTGCAACTGGTCGCCCAGGCAGAACTGACATGGGAACGGGGGTGGCTTGGAATAGTCTAGCAAGCGTCGCTGTTTCGTGTTGTCATGCACATCACCCTTGGAATAATCACTCTCATACCTTGTGTTCCGTTCGCGATGTCGCTCTCCGCCTGTCGCCACTGTCCTTGGTGTTGCTAGTTGTGCAACCGTCGTGGGCCGGTCAGCGCCGCCGCTCCCGCGCAGTGTCGCCGGCGGCTGGAGAGTCGCTCTCCGGAACAGTGTGGTGGCCTTTATGAACTCTTCTGGCTCGTACGTCAGTAGTGGCACTAGCGAAGCATGGAACTCTGGGCGCGCGGTTTCGGCGATGGTAGTAAGCACTTGTCGCGCACTAATGTGTGGTTGATACTTGTGCAGTAGGTGGTACCTGCGCGACGCAAACGCTGACAGTAGTTCGTTCCCCTGTGGCTCCAGCGCGAGTCGGCTTTGGGCTTGTAGTGACATAAACGCTTCCCCGTATTGTGACAGGAACAGTCCCCGAAATTCGTTCCACGCCATCCCATATCGCGTCATACTCGACCACCACCTGCTAGCTTGGCCCGTCAGCTGCTTCCCGATGATTTGCGGCCATTCTTCATCACTAACGCCGTACCGGTGTAGGCGGCCTTCACAGTCCTCGAGGAACGCCTCCGGGTCCTCGCTCGTTAATCCCACGAAAGTTGGTAGCGTCTGGAACTGGCGTGGCGTCTACATGGCCGGCGAGCGGGTCGCGGCCGTCTACGTAACCTGCAGCGTCACTGGAGTGCGCCATGCACTCGTAAACATTGATGGTATGGACATGTTCTGAATGACTGCGACAGTTGTTCGTGGGATAGCACTGTGAAATAGGTTGCTGACCTCGGTGGTGTGGTTCTGCAAGTTCGGTGTCTCCGACGGAGGTTGTTGTGTAGCAGCGATACAGCCTAAACACAGGAAGCCAGTGCCGACTACCGTCTGCTTCTCCTCGACCACGAGGCATTCCATGTGCGCGTCTTTCTCACAGTACTCACACCGCAACGTAGTTCCCGCCTCCACGCGGCATCGCGGTCGTCTGCACTCACGTACTGGTGTATCAGTCACGTTGCCGCCTCCTGTCACGAACAGTGTGGAGACTCGGTGTTTTGCGCAGTCACTGGGTGAACGTGCTTTGTGGCTCCCGCGCTCGTCTCGCACATGTTGCACTGGAAAGGTCCCGTGTGTGGCTTCACCACTTCCGCGGCCGACAAGCACCCTCGTGGTACTGCGCGGAACACGTCACGCACGGTACGGTGCACTGTCCTGGGTGCAGACAGACTAGACTGTCACATACTTTACGCTTTAAATGTCACTGAAATTTGCTTCCTGTTTAAAGTTTGTTTGTTGTGCTGCACATGCACACGCGGTTGCACACGGTGTATTCCAGTAGGCAGCTTCCCGTCTTGGCCCACACTGGGTACCCGTCCGTGCAGGTACATCGTCGGACTTCGCCTGCAGCGGAAAGTCGCGTTTGTCGCAGAAGATGTTATGTGGGTGCCAGTTCGGTAATAGCGCCTTCACGTGGCAACTGTGGTAGGCCGGATGTTCAGGCAGAGTCTCGTAGCACTGGTCGCACACGTGCCAGTGGCTCCATACATGCCGTGGTATGCCATGTCGCGGAAGCGCGGTAGGGCGCGCAGCGCGGACGGTCAGCTGGTCAGGTCACCTACCGTGGCGCGGCAGACTCCCCGCATGCAGCGCGGTAAGGGGAGGTAGCTCCGGCGGCGGGTGGCCTGGGGGGGTGATGCTGTCCTTGGTGCGCGCGCTGCCACCCCTTGGATTGAGCGGGGGTGGTGAGGGGGTCGCGCGGCTGGTTGCTGCCACAAGATGGCCGCCCTCGCTTACTCTCTCCCTCTGCTTCCGACAATGGCGACCACTTGGTCTCTGCGCCCGAATTTTACTGTAACTGCGACTGCGATGGTGCGTGGTTGTTAACGCCCCACGTTGGGCACCAATTTGACGTGAGCGTGGGTCGTGATTTAGCGTTGTTTGCCCGGTGCGCCAGCCCATTAAGAGAGAACGGGCACTCATGAGAGCAGAGACTCTAGGTTTCAGGGCCACGTGGCCGACGGCCGTGGCGTTGCAGATCACTCCCCACTCTACGTCGCTATGTTACTTACGCAGGGGAATCTTATAGCGTTCCCCATGCCCGTAGCACTAAAGTAGAAAAGTACACACATACACACACTGTAGGTATAGCACTGGGAGGGCTTTTACACAGTGTTCAACTTTGACGTTAAATTACGTCGCTTCTCGTCAAGGGGGCACATTCCTACCATTTGCTGGCAGTTCTATGGGACCGACACACACGCTGGTGGCACCCGGTGTCGCGGGGGCGGCATCTGGACGCCTCTACCTCGTGTGCCCACGTGGCCGGGTGCGTTCGCATATGCCGTGGCTGTACGGGCGCTCGGCCCGTTCCGTAATGGTGGCTTGATGCGCACGACGGGCTCAGAGAGAGGGAGTTGCGGAACGACCCGCGTCAGCTGTGTATGAAGGACCTTTTTGCTGTAAGGTCAAGTTGACATGAGGCATGTGTTAAGGTTTTTACTTCTAGTGTTATGTTGATGAAAATGTTCATTTGTGTGGAACAACTTCTCATTTCTGGAGATGTATGTCAGCAATGAGTAAATATATTCACAAGCTAAGGTCACTATTTTGGAACTTTTAAAAAGGGATCTACATGATTCAGTCTGTTTTCTCCCGTGAATTATTCTTACAGCTCTCTTCTGCATAGGGAAAACATTATTTCTGTCAGAGGAGTTACCCCAAAACATGATGCCATAAGTCATAATAGAGTGAAAATATGCAAAGAATACAGTCAACACCGAATCTTTGTTTAGTATACCTGCTACGTTACGTAGAGCGAAACATGCAGAGCTCAGTTTTGGAATAATATAGTCAATATGTGATTTCCAATTCAGTTGGCAATCAACATTTAAACCCAAAAATTTTGTGTCTGCGGCTTTATTGATTTCTGCAGTGCCGCATTGAACATTTATCGTTGGCTGATTACTATTTTTTGTTGCAAACTATATGAAATGGATTTTTTCTGTGTTAAGGTTTAATTTGTTTCCTATAAACCATGCATCTAATTCTGTAAAAGTGGTGTTGGCTAGTTGATTAAGTTCTTCCTCTGTGTTCTTCCTAATTGTATAGGACATGTCAAGAAACATCATATACAAACACACACTATACATTTATACACATACACTTATAAATCATACAAGAGTCAGTTCTGTAGACCTAGCTTATATAGGCTTGGTAATGTCTTAAGCAAAAGTTACAAAAAATATATATATATATACACATACACACATACATACACATACCCACATACATATAAAAATTTTCAAGTAATAACAATCAATAACATAAAATTTGTCATGTAATACCGTAATAATAAATAACAATAAAAAAATTCATCTTGAAAATTTTGATTGACACTGATACTGTGTGGTGAGAAAACAAAATTCAATGACAGACCTATAGTACCACTCCATTATTCTAACTGTTTAAATATTCTGCAGTTTAATAATAACATTCTTTGATTAGAAAACTAACCTCTTCATTTAACGAAAAAAAAAAAACTCTTAAGACAACACAACATATTTTGATGTTAGGCTGTCTGTTATGTTTATCCCCAGCTTTTAATAAAAATTTTACAATTAGGTGTTTCTTATGTCTTTTAATTACTATATCATTAATACATTACATTTCCTTCCCAATATTTAAAATTTCTGAATATCACGGTTTACATACAATTTAGTTTGATTTATTATATGTTAGAGGTAAATATCAAGAATCACTACTCATGCGAATACTAACAAAAAAGCTGCAGAAATGTACTATTTTCGTTAATTCCATTGAATAATTACAGAAATTAGTAGTCGCGATTAATATTTAAGTATATATTTTGCCAAATCTCTAGTGGGGAGGGCTATGAAGATCACGGAAACTGTGGGGTAAAAAAAAAGTAACATAATTATACTAAGTACATGAAATACACTATTTACGATTAATTTTACATAAATAGAACAAGAAAAACATGCACGACTACCCGAAAAGCCTACTTTATAAGAACTCGATAGTGGGGAGGGCAATAAGGATCAGGGAAATTGTGGGGTAAAAACATAAATTATTAGTAATAACAAGCTGAAATGTACTATTTGCGAGTAATTTCAGTGAAATATAACCTAAATAAATAGCCGCCAGTAATAAAAATGCCTGCATTTTATTAAAATGTCTATTGCGGTAGAGGAAGTAAAGTATTGTTTTTCTATTACTGAACTTACAGGCTAAAGAACTGTTGCACAATGTATTACCGCTAATTTCAATAGATGATGTTACGAACGCTGTACCACATAATCATACATCATGTCAATCCAGTAAAACACGGGAGTCAGACTTATAATTTCTATGAAAAACGGCAAATCTCATAGTAAGTAAATACAATTTTCTTTGTATACGACTCATTTTCATCACTGTAGAAACATATTCTATTAAAAAAATTTACCTGTAAAACCGATAGTTTAGTCCCTACTCGATGAGTAGTGATTCTTAATATTTACCATATTAGATTTTACCATATACTGTGCATACACACAATGGTTTAGGACATGTATTGATACACTACTAACTAAAGTAGTTTTATTCTAACTACCACGTAGTAGGGATTATAATTTTTTAGAGGACAGAATTTCAGTCAAGTAAACGATATAGTGCACACTGAATCCGAAGATGGTCATAATCAGTGGCATCATTTAGGGGGTTGGTGGGGGGCAGAGGAATTAATGCTAACTTAAGCACATAAAAGTGAAGTTCGATTACTAAAATTTATAATTTATACATTCTTAATTAATAAAAAAGATGGAACACTGTCACTGTCACCGAAAAAATCCTGCCCCTCCCCCAAAAAAAACTGAAATGATGCCCCTGGTAATAGTGTTAAAATACTCTACAAACCCTCTTACATCACATTGTGTATAAGTGAACGTTGGTGTTGTGTTGACACTTGCCAAAATGTGAAAATAAACCTTTAATAACCAAGCAAGTATGTACTGTCGTATATCCCACGAAAGGAGTGGTGTTGGTATTTATATAAGAAAGAGGGGTCAAGCTAGATGTTATAGATACTAGCAAATTCTGTAATGAGATGAATTTAAAAACTGTTGCAGTTAGAATTATTCACCTTAAGATAATTTTAATAGCTATTTATAGACCACCAACTGGAAATGTTTCTATTTTTCTAGATAATTTCGAGGGCTTTCTTAGTTATTTAACCCGAAATAATTATTATGTATATGTGGAGACTGGAATATAGATATCAATAAGGATACAAACACGAGAAATGTACTTAGAGATATCTTAAGAGCTGTTGATTGTAGATGGCTGATAAACACAAAAGGTGAGGCATGTTTGTACAATGTTGTATGCAACATATGTATTGTATTTGTACATGATAGTTTTATTAATGCCAAGATCCTGGTTGAATGTTTATCTGATCACAATACTATATAAATTACTTTGAGTGGTATATTTAATACTAACTTTGTAAATGCCCCAATGAAACAAATTGTTACTTGATCCTTTTAATCAAGGAATGTCAATAGATTGGTTTTAGCATTTTATTCTAAGGAATTAGACAAGCATCTTAAATTCTGGTAGCACTGATGTTAATTTTACATTGTTTGACATATTTTTTGAAGTTGTCTTAGCAACCATTGTTCTCTACTGTCATTTTAAAATTTTAACTGTAGTCATATTTCAAATTTGTATACAAATGACTTACTTAAGCTCTAAGGGTAAAAGTAAAAGAAGCCCATTTTACATATAATCTGGTTAAATCAGATTTGGCTACATCGTTTATGTAACCTTGCATAATAAGTATAAGGGCAGATTCCCACGTCCACAGTTCATGCAGAACAGGACTATCCGGAAACCAAACAGCCAATCAGAAGGCTCAATTTTTTTCCGAACAAGCTGGACAGAAAAAGTACAGCTCATCCCGACTTTTCTGTATCCAGACCATGCAGATATTGCCCAGAATTCAACTTGTTGATGTTACAGTGTGTAATGGCGACGATTTAATGATTTGTGTAACATTCATTTCCGTTGCTCTATGTAAGTTCGTTTATTTACTACGACATGTAAAATGTCAGCAAGAAACTACAGGAAACAAACAATTTTTTCAGACATCACGCATGCAATTAAATGTCTGGTTAAATACATTCTGCGTCTGTGCTAGACGCTCGTAGTTTTAGTTTGTAAACATGCTCTCAAAATGTTAATCAGTACCCTCATGTAATGTTCGTGAGCATTGTGTATGATATATCATTTTCCTCGCCGTTTGATGGTGTCGGAGGTGTTCAAAGTCTCTACTCTAGTTGTTAAAGCACTGTTCAGAATGTAGCAGATTGGTCTGTTTGCTGTTGTATAGCTCTGCCTGTTTATTCGTGCAAAATAAACATTTACCTATTTTTCCTATGAAAAAAAAATCTTAAAACTGTAAGGCCTAATATCACAAATTGTCTTTTTGTATAACAAAAATTTAAATGTTACTGCAAACTCAATGCTTAGTTATGTACAAGTGACAGCATGAAGCAGTAACAAACATGCATAATTCAGCCGAGTATGGAATAGGAAAGAGAAATTGGACAAGATAACTAATAAAAACATCAATTACAATTCGGTGACCTCATGCTGGCAAGTTCATATGACCCTATCACTTACTTCCAGCTCCCAGGTCCTTCTTAAAATTTCTGTCCCATAAATTAATAATTGCAAACGGACTGTGGCGAGATTACTCCTACCTGCCACTCTAAAATACTATTAAACTTTCCAGCCCCTTTCAGTCATCAGTTCACACTACAAAACACTCCACTCCTTAGGTGGACAAAACAGGTGGAGAGGGTGGTTATGAAGGGGAGAAGAAATTTTGGTTTGCTGGGAAGGATACTGAATGGAGCTAGCTCTGAGGTGAAGGAAAAGGCATATTGTACAATGGTAAAGCCTATGTTGGAGTATGCCACTGCAATGTGGAACATATACGTGGAAGTTGAAGTGAAGGAAATGGAAAAGGTACAGAGAAGGGGGCGAGATGGGTGGAGGGAGGGTGGAAAAGACAGGGGCAGGATGGAGAGTGGGAAGGTAATTATAGGCTATGTGTAATGATGAATGAGGATAGAGCACATTGAAGGACAGAAGGAGAGTTTAAATACTGGTCAGGATGTACAGAATTGTGAATGCTTGTGAGATTGGTGTTTGAGTGGAATGTTTCGCAGGACTTAGTGATGGTGAAGGGAGTTGGTAGGTTCAGGGATGTTTTGAAGAAGGATATTTTAAGAGGTGGGAATGCGTAATCTCGCCACCGTTAGGCAACACAATTGCAAGTATTTCTACATGGTTAGGTCGAAAAGACTGAGTGACCTCAGGAGACAAGACCGCACGACAGACGTGACTTATGCCTTCAGTGACCAAGCGAAGACTAGTGAATGCGGCGTTTGGTGTGGTATGGGGCTGTGTGCATTCTCGCCAACTTGATGTAATACTTTTACACACTACCTTAAAACAAAACTATGCACTGAAAAAATATTGAAAATTAGCAGAAAACACAATAATATTTATGCCAGTATCTGCAAGTTCCAAGTCTTTAGAGGTACTTTCAGAAATATGTCATGAAATGATAGCAACAATTAAAACCTCTGCAAAAGACAGCAGAGTAAATTACGTAATATTTAAAATGTGAACACTCAAGTAAATTCACTAGCAAATTACAAAATAAAGTAAATACAAAAAGTGCACTCTCCTGGCGGCCCCCCGAGGCTGCCATCAGGCCTATCGGCCCACTAGGCGAGGTCGGCACCCAGTCGGCACAGGAGGTCTGCACAAGTAGGTGGCGTCGCTGGGTCTGCCGTGGTGGTGACTCTGGGGAGTCATTGCTGCCACTCTCCCCGTCAGCCTCACTGTCCGCTTGGTCATATGGTGATAGGTGCCCAGTTGGAGAGAATGGCTCTGCAGCTCTCTCGTTGACGACCTCGTCCTCGGCGTCATTAGGTAAGGTGGTTGTGGGTTCCTCGGAGGTCAGGAGTTTCTCCGGATCTGCTTGACGGGGGCTGGGCTCATCCAGCTGACTCTGCCCTCCCAACGAGGGCCCTGTTGCATAATGATACTTATATTATTAGATAAATTATACAAGTTACAAATTAAAAGTATTCGTAATTTCTGTTGCATAATGGGACAATTTTTTAAAAATAATATTAATAGATTTCTACAAGTAAACGATACTAGCTACAAGGAACTGCAATTAATTAATTATATATATATATACATACATACATGCATACACATATATGACATCATTCAGCTGATGTAAGTAGGCATATTTTAGTGGTTGAATTGGTAGCGGTACCTGTGAACAGAGCATTTTAACACTCCTGTTTACGAGGGTGTTTGCAAACATGCTGCAAACAGTCTGAGAGTGTTTGCACGTTTCTGGCAACCAAGGTAGGAGGACGGTTACAGGGTTCGTCCACAGGAAGTTTACCCTTATCTTTATTTCCTGTTTTACCTCGAGTAAATCTGAAATCAAAACCAACTGTAATTATGAGCAATCTTAAGTTACTCTAATAGAAAATTACGCTATATTAATTTTCATTTTATGCAGCTGTATAGTAAAATTTCCTTCTACAATTTATTATGTTGTACATGTAAACAAATAGTGACAGCAGTCTATTTTCCAACAAACGTATTCGTGAAGAAGTGCTATCCTTTATACAGTCCAATTCTGTTCCTTATAAGGCATTCGCAAATACATTATTTCGTAACTCCATGTTGGTAGCCATTTCTGTTCACTGAATATTAGGCGTATTTTAGCGGTTGAATTGGTCATAAGCTGTTAGCAAGCGTTTGCCGAATCTGTTTGCATTTACAAGAAATCGCTAAAATGCAATATTCAGTAAACATAAATGGCTACCACCATGGAGTTACGAAATTGTGTACTTGTTATTGTCTTATCAGGAATAGAATTGGACTCTATAAAGGAAAATACTTCTTCACGAATACATTTATTGGAAAATAAACTACTTTCACTATTTTTTTTACATGTACAACATAATAAATTGTAGAAATATATTTATTTGTGCATCAGTATATGATGAAAAATTAATATTGCATCATTTTATTTTAAAATAACTTAAGTTTCGTCCATATTTCCCATAAATACCGTTTGTTTTGGTTTCAGATTTGTTCGAAACAAAACAGGAAATAAAAGTAAAGGTAAACATCCTGTGAACAAACCCTGTAACCGTCCTCCTGCCTCGGTTGCCAGAAACGTGCAAACACCCTCAGCCTGGTTGCAGCATGTTTGCAAACACCCTTGTAAACAGGAGCGCTAAAATGCTCTGTTTACAGGTACTGCTACCAATTCAACCGCTAAAATACGCCTATTGTATTTTAGCGATCTCTTGTAATTGCAAACAGTTTTCGCAAACGCTCGCTAACAGCTTGTGACCAATTCAACCACTAAAATAACCTAGTTATATTTTTAGGTTACAAGGTGGTTTATCATTATGTCGTAGCTGTGTAGTGATTTTTCAAAAATGGAAACGAGTAAGTGTGATGAACAGCATAAAACTTAAAGCTGGGTTCACAGTTAAAAACTTAAGAACTATGACGTGTAGATAAGGAGAATAGAAAGTGTGATTCTTAACGTACCGATTCGCGACAGAACTTAACAGGCCGTGTGAGGTCATGTGATGTGTGGGCCATGACTTAAGAAGTAACAGATATAGCGAAATTTTATATTTTTACGTAAGAATTAAGGGAATGAACCAATCAGAGCATTCGGGAAGTTAAATAAACATGGCAGATATTTAAATAATATACGTTAAATACGGTGTGGTGCTAAATAAGATGGATTTGGCACATTATGATTATTTCAAGCTAAAAAATGCAGTTAAGCTTATATTAATTTTTAGTTTAACGACAGAATAGCTGTTTGAAAAGCTTTTAAAATAAAACCCATGTGGCTGGCGAACAACTCGTAGTATATTACTGTTTCGTATACATTGACGTGTGCCGACAGCCCACGATCCTAACGACCGTTCGTGCCCAACGTTACGCACAACACAACATTGGTCAGCACCATCAGCACTCGTGGAAACTACGGAACGCGCCTCGACTAGTCCCGGAACAAGGGAATTCAAGAGAGAGAGTAGGTTAATTCAACCACGTGGCCAGAGTAGCGAAACAATAAAAATTATTCAGACACGCAAAATCCAACCAAACAAATCTACCACAAAACACCCTAGCATATTAGTAACGCGAGGCATTGGTCGTTTCACAAAGCATCACCGCATTTGGCAGTATCAAGCGCGAGGATGCCGGAGCACATGTCCCAAAATCAGGAGTGCTGGAGTGTATCCAAAAGATCCAAGTATGTCAGGACACATAAAATACACTCCAAAGTTTATAACCACCACGGTGCAACGCCACAAGTGAGAATAAAAAGTGCTAATTATTCCGCTACATGACTCTAAAACATGGAGCGCAGCCCAGAGTGACAACCTAACAGACGTAATGGTGACGGAATGCGCGCCAAACAAATTAAAACTAATTTAATTTCAGTATTAATACTAAGCGAGCCATGTACAGAAATATGATTGTTTTTCCCATTCATGCCAGCTCGGACTCAGAAAGACAGTTTAACAATCTAACCAGAGCAGGGGCATTAATAAATAATTTCCCTAAGTGTCAACAAATTTATGTTTCTCAATAATAACCAGTACGTTAATGTATTGTAGTGTTCAGAATTGTATCATGTGATTTTTCAAGGGTTTTGATGTATTGGTTTATATACACTGTTGCGTAAAGCGGTCACTAGGGTCATTTTTGGCGCGCACCCCCGTTAGATAGCGCGGGTGACCGCAGTCATGATTCAGTCTTGAGGGGGGTTGCCACGCTCACTGCGGCTCCTCGACCTTCAACCCTTTTGTGCTAGACATTTAGTTATAATAGTCAGTTTAATTTTCATTTGATCAATTAACATATGTTTCGTACATCGAGGAGTAGCGCCACCCCCCATCACTGCAAGCTCGTTTCGCCTAGGGGTGTAATCTTCTACAAGTAATTATTTTTCCATAGTCGTGTACGCGAGTGCGCGCCGAGCAGCTTCAGCCGACCACAGGCTTTGTGTGTGGGACCGCTTAGCGTACAGGAGTACAAACATTTGCATGGTCCAGTATCACAATAAATCGCAGTGACACTTATTCTGCGAGTGTTATTGGCCATGGCCACTTCTTGGTCCTTCGGGAGCTAGTCCCCCCAACCAGCCATTCACAGGACCAACGCACCACTCATCTCCAGCGTGGAGGACACTGAGAGGATAATGCCACACGGGCAGTAGACCTGCGCCCTCACAGCAGCAACGAGCAGCCGGCATATACAGGTGTTTGGGTTTCGAGACCCATGTGGTACGTAGTACGACACCACACCTCTCTGGCCTCACCAAGAGCACGTCAACACGGCTTATTATTAATTATAAAAGTGTTAATCTGATTTAATGGAAGTTCTTGCTAAAATAACAGAAATATAACATGGCAAGGACACTTAGGAAAGCTGTCAAAAGTATTTTCAATTTACTTTTAGTGTTCTTAACATTTACATGCTCCTTAAGAGAAATTTTGATATATGTTTCTTCTTAATTCAAGCAAAATCTCATTTCGAATTGTATTTTTTAATTTAACATATATTTTATAGTAATAATGCTTTCGGAGATTGCACTAAAAAGGACTGGCAGATGTGTATATATATATATATATATATATATATATATATATATATATATATATATATATATATATATATATATATATATATATATATATATATATATATATATATAATGGGCAGAAACATTCCTAAAATTATCTCTTTACTCTTTCATAAACTTTTGGTTTTGCATTTTATGTTTAAATTATAATGTAAGAGCTAAACCACCATGTTTGGCGGGAACATGGGCTTCCGATTCCCCGCCCGGCGCCATATTGAGTTAGTCTTCATCAGGTCAGCGAGGAAGTAGGTCGTGCGCGCAGAGCGTACTCTCGCCTCCTTGACGTCCTTCATCTTTAGTGATGTAATCTTTTAGTTTACAATAGTTTAATCTAGTCTAATGAAACATCTTCTGTATCTTCATGGCCTCAGGGATCGACACCACGCGTTAGGGCAGTGCTATTTGAGCCTCCTTCATAGCTTTTCATATAATTCCATTGTTGCCCGACGCCGCATTCACAGTTTTACTTGTTCGCTCCAAGCGAATATTTACTTGTGGTCAATGGTGGCACTGCTCGAGGGTATTTCAAGATAATAAACCACCATGCTGGTTTCAAATCACATTAGTGATTTCTTCAAAAGTCAAAAATGACTTTATTCCCCTCCACACCCTATGGAGCCACAGCAGTGAGAGTCGTCGGGAGCAGTGCGTTCCAGGCAGGCCCCATCTTATAACTGGGCAGACTGGGCAGTTGCCCAGGGCGGCTATCTGGAAGGGGCGTATTGTTAAAAATTTTTGCATGACTTTCGAGGAAGGGTAAGACCAGGTTGATTTTAATCTGCCCAGGGCGCCAGGCACCTAAACCCGGGGCCTGGTTCCAGGTTATCACTCAAGCAAATAACGAGGACTTCCAACTCCAACCAACGGCAGGAGGGCCAGGTTACAGGGCCAACAGGCCACGGACCCACACCAGACGTTAATCCTAAGTAACTCACGTCAGTAGCAGATGAGGTTTTGTTAGTACACCTTCGCCATATACTTTTCGATGGTCATGCTATTTGTATAGCACAAATTAACTCCACAACGCTACATACTGCTTCTACTCCAGAAATGTGTTCCATTATTGTGGCACTATCAATTCGTGACACACTTTCTTGTTCATCAAAGATTGTACCTATTGTGTATGGGTCACCGAATTTGGTGTAAACTTAATAGTATACAAGTTAGTGGTCACTTTCTTGTACACTTTAGATTATCAATTTGGCGTACAAGTAAGTGTCCCATGTGTAGTAAGCTTTATACATAACACTACTTAAACATAAAACAACATAACACACTTAAAAGATTATGAGGTATTTGGCAGCGAATGTTCATGAGGGCAGCTCATGTCTGTCAGAGTGTTATATCACTTGGCTGTAGTTGTGTGTGTCCTGATGTTTGTTTAAGGGCCTGGAGTGTCTGCCAATGCTCGCACATGGGTTACTTCTGCGACAAGCGAGGGCAGCAAGGGTATGAAGAGTAGCTATGGAGAGTGTCAGTATATATATTTGTACGGCCTAACCCTTTTGCACTTTTAAGCATCTTCAGCATCGGGACGTAGGACACTTTGACTTTGCATTTTTGCTCGGCTGTCATTTATCTTGATCATAGTTGTCGTGCTCAATATAGCCCTTAAACTCTGTCGCTAGCCAGATTCAGGTGCCTGGGTGTGATAGACACCATATCAATTGGTACCGACAGTGCTTCACTACGAGGCGTAATATATATTGTATCTCGGAGACGAACGACGATTTCCTTTTGTGTTGTGTGTCTAGAGGCACATGGCCGTATTAACCCTACATCCACCAAGTATCAAACAGCGAAACAGACAACCTTTGCACACATCGTTCTGTTAGAATGACACACAATTTTAAATTTTGTTTAGTCTTATCATAATAGTGAGATTTTATGTATTTAAAAATACTTAGAAAGAGCATGAACTTTCTGTTCTTGCTGCTGAGGAAGAGCAGTGAGAGCAGAGAAATTTACGCCAAATTTGAATCGATTGTTTATTTTGTAGGAGAGATATCAGTATTTTAGTTGCATTGCGATATTTGGCCAAACAGTGGAAGGCAATAAATCTACAGATGAAAATATTACGTCCATAGCTGAAAGCGAGTGATAAAACGAAATATTCTAATTAGTAAATCAGTCGTTAAATAACGAAGTTAACCTCGAAATGCCTTAAAAACCGATGACATGGTGAATAACATATTTTTTTTTGCACTGTGGCAAAATCATAAATTTTGAATAGACCTGCATGAACCTGCATTAATGAACATCAGTTAAACTACTACTGCCGTACAACAGACACTTGGAAGAAATTTTGTTTTATATATGCAGACATGAGTAATAAATGCCTGGCAATGTTTTAAATAATTTAGTTCTAAAAAAATAACACGTAACAGCAAAGGTAAAAAGTTATGTAAATGAATTATATATTCACATAAATGTTAAGGTACAATAGAACACAAATTTTGTTATAGGTGATTTGGAATAAAGTGAACACTCTAAAAAGTCCTGATTAATTTCTATTTCCTGCCAGTTTATATCTTTCCAACTAATGTAAACACAAATAATGCCAATTACTTTTATATACATAGGGTCGTGCAATGTTTACAACTACATTAAACTGCTCCGATAAATTTTAGCTACAATATCTACTCATTAAATCCACAGGGGCTGAATATAAGATATAAAAAAAAAGTAATCTTAGTTATAAATACCTGCGAGTTAATGTCTGGTTTCTGTCCATTAACTAATCTAAACAACACGCACTATTGCTGTTACGAATCTCGTAAATGACGCCATATTTTATTTGAATTTGTAACGCAAAACCACCACTAAAATAGACATGACTCACGCTATTCAATAATTCAAGTTTCGTTTAGTTCTACTGCAACGAACAACGACGTCGCACTTCAGAAACAATAAATAACATATTTTCTTTGCATGTGAAATAAAAAGTATGTTGTTTCTGGGCTGGCAAACGTAAAACATAATTTACAGATTACCGATGGTTTCACATCACTTCGGCAGTGATACTCAAAGTAATTTTCAATACTTTTGAATGTGCGTATACGCACAATGGACAAACGCACGCAAATGATGCAACTTGGTGGCGAGAACCTAAATCTGATGCCACCTTTTGGTGGAGTTTTTAACTGTCTGAAGCGCGGAGCTAGCTGTAACGAACGCGGCGACTCGAGGTCGACGATAGCTTCACATTATTCTAGCGCCAATAGAGTCTAATTATACTGTAAGTATGAATGTCAATATTGAGATGTTTGGGACTGTGCTGTTGGCAACAGCGCTAGAATAACAAAGAGGCGGGGTAAAAGGATGGAGATGAACAAGGAGGACTAGATGTAATGTAACGGTGATGTATCAGAAAAGATGTGACAATAAAGAACATAAGAAACTGGCGACGAGGATGGGATGAGCAAGGTTGAATTAGGAGGGTGTTGTAAACGTACTGTTTTTAAGATTAGTGAAGTGACTGTAAATAAATAACCGGTTGGTGCAGTGAAAGTAAACATGGGTCTAATCGGCCATCTTGGAGAATTTGACCCAGATGTCGAGGACTTCAGTTCTTATATGGAACGTATGAAACAATTCTTCATTGTAAACGAAGTGAAAGATCAAGCCAAGGTACCCTTATTTATCACACTTATAGGGGCCAAGACATACGCAATTTTAAAGAGTGTAATTGTGCCTGAAGACCCAACCACCAAAAGTTTTGACGAGCTGTCGCAGGCTTTAAACAAACATTTTCCCCCAGCAAAAAAGTGATTGTGGAGCGTTTTAAATTTCATAATAGGAGCCAAAAATCAGGTGAAACGGTAGCTGAGTATGTGGTGGAACTTAAAAATCTAGCCAAATCATGTGAGTTCGGACAGTGCTTACCTGAGGCCCTTAGAGATCGATTAGTATGTGGATTGATATCAGAAAACACCCAGCGTAACCTCATTTGCGAACCTAACCTCACTTTTGAGAAAGCATGCGAAATAGCAAACGGTATGGAAGTAGCAGCTAAGGAAACGAAACATTTTCAACCGGCATCACATACCAGCCAGTCAGACTCAACATCAAGTATAAACAAATTATTAAGGCATAAAG
>PNEQ01003924.1:0-22993 GCA_003012365.1 Medauroidea extradentata
TTTTTTTTACTAATGCGATTTTGTATGTTGTGCAAAATCATCCACGTTCGAGTAAAAGTACAGTAACTTGGATGAAATTTCACACACACCGTCGATGTATTTTTACCGCGACATAGCTTTCGTAAATTTATTAACACACCGTTGTTGTTTTAAATAGCCAGACAGTGTATTTTCTCAACGACACTAGTGGTGTCTGTTTACAAATGCAAAGTGTATAAACACACAAGTTAAGCTTGTTTTTAAACATACAGAATTATTTTCAGAACTCTTTATGTTGGTGTATTTTTACACACATGGCATGTTTTTAGACAATGCACATGCAGTTTGTGTAAAAGTACTCTAGACATCGTATTTTTACTCATAAAGATTTGTATGTTGCGCGCTATCGTCAAAACTTTAGTAAAAGTACAATACGTTGAGATGTAATTTTACATAAACACACAATGTCGTTTTACAACGACATTGTTTTCGTAAATTTAGCACCACACCATTGTAATTTTAAGATAACTTACAGAGTTTTTTTACAATGACACTAGTGGAGTCAGTTTACAAATTTATTGTGTAAAAATACAAAAATGTTAGTGTATTTTTGCACACATGGCGCGACTTTTTAATTCACATCAACAGTTTGTGTTAGATTACTGTATGACATAGTTATTTTACTTAGAATATGTTGTACATTTGGTGTATTCGTCTTCTCACGAGTAAAATCACACACTATGTTTGTGTAATTTTATAGCTATTTCATTTTTTTTTCTACACTAATGTTGTAAATGTAAATTTATCAGTAAGACTGTGTAACTTTACCAGGTGTGTGTGTGTATTTGTACCAGGACGAGATTTGGGTCGTTCTACAAATGAAATGTGTTTTAATACTCTGTGTTTGTGTTGTTTTACACAACCGGCATGTTTTTACAATTTACACATACTTTAAGTGCAAAAATACCCAGACGCATTTGTATTTTATCACCCGCGGTGTTGCGTACTTTGCATTCAAGGAAACATTTTGTGTAAAATTACACCAACATATGTTGTTATTTTGAATTACACGACGAAAAATGTAAAATTACACAAACATTGCATGTGTAAAAGTACACTTTTTTTTTACAGTGTAGAATACTGTCTATAAACACAGGGCATTAATACTGTTTCATTATCACACTTCTGAAAAACTTGTAAGACTTGCCAAGAATCCGTCAGTACCCACAAATGCTTATCGAATGTAACTCGTCAGTAGAACCAAAGTGCAACAACTAACTTATTTTCTGGATGTTGATCCGAAGTCTCTGGCCACCGTTTGAATCAAAACGCACACATGTTCGACACTTCTCAAGTTCTGGCCTGATTATTGATTCCAAATAGAAGTTCCAGCTATAGAATCCATGCCATATTTTTGTTAATTAATTACCTGTCTTATTAATGTAATTATTCACTTTATTTTATCTTCTAATAATTGTGTTATCAAACATGTTACTGTGTTACAGCAGTTAATTATAATACTAAGTTGCTGCCATTTCTTCGCCATTCCAACCAATATGCTAATAAATTAATTAATTTCAGTTCCTCTCGTTAACATTTTATCACTGCATTGTCCACTTTTGTGCTGGGTAAACAGAACTAGGATGAAATCTCACGAATAGGACGATGGCTGCAATAAACATTATGCGTTCAATCTAAGCATCGTGCTTGTACGGAGTAGTTAGGAACTGCAATGAAAACTGTAAACAATTTTGCAGCAAGTCTTAAATACGTTTTTTTAACATTACAGGCCAAATTGATGTAAACGTTGTAACTAAGAGTATTAACAGATTTTGTGTATCGTCTCGAAAACGTACAGTACATTTTTGCTGTATGATTGTGTTAGTAACAAAGTATTCACTTCTTGTCCCGTGCGGAACATAACTTGTGAAATTTTTATTTCAGGCACTGCATTCTTTTTAAACCACGCCAGCTGTAAGTAACACTACATACTACAAGTAACCTTCCATGTAAGTGAAATTCAGCAGTAAAGGAAAACTAAGCCTAAAATTCTAAGCGTTCACTTAATTCGCATCTAACAACGTCGGTATTAATTTCTGTACTAATACAATTACTACTAGTATAAGTAGAAACGTAACAAACATTTCAACAATCATTCTAAAAAAATCCGTTATAAAAAAAACTTTTTTATCTCTAGTAAAAACCTCTCACTTTACTGTCGACAACATATTCTATGCGGAATGATGCGAGATGCACGAATGATTCCACTTCATATCAAATGACATTCAAATATTTAACTGCCATAAAAAAATAAACTCAAGAAAACAGAGTACCGGTAGTTTCATATGCCGTTTTTGAAAAGATAATAAAAAAGAACGAAATAAATTACGTTTCTGTAACAGTAAGATGATAACATCACTTTCAGATATTCGTTATTTGGGAAACCTCATAAAATAAGAAAACAAGGATGTGTAACGATTATGATGGTAATAATAATGTAAAATACCAAAACACTTGTGATAAAACATTGAAGGTAACCACTTATCGTTTACAACGTATATGTACTGGCCTCGATAAAGATAAGTTCAATTAAAAGCAGTATTGTATACGGCCGTTATCACGTCGGGAAAAAAACGTTACGTAATGATTCGGCGCCAAACCTCCGCCACTTCCTGTGATGTTTAGAACATTTCTACATGGAATTTGGTGAAGATCACGCCATATTTATGGCTTAATTGAATTCTTGTACTTTTTAGTTCAAGCTACAGACAAAACTCGATCGATACCTCGTTGAAATGTTACGCGACATATTGACACAAATAGTGTTACCCTGCAGTCAAAGATACTAAGAAATAAACATAATCACGTCTTATTTCAATGAAGTTCACCTTTCAAGCTTTAATATGCCATTTCTACAGTCGACCTCGGTGATGTAGTTGGACGTGCACATACGGACATATTTCCCTACGAGAAGGTGGCGTGAAGATATTTTGACCACCGCTTAAGGTGACCGCCTGCCTAAGTCACCAAGGTATGTGCAGAGCTTCGGCTGACATGTAAATTGTGTCTGCTAAGTAATAGCATTTAAGTACGTACACGCGTGGTTACCATTTCAGGTCCTCCATTAATAGATACAGCTTATTTTCTCGCGGACGGAATTAGCGGAAATTTTTTTGCGGTCCTTTTTAAGTACGGAAATCTTATTTCAGAATATTATAATATGTATAGGCGGATAATACATACTTTTGACTCAAATATTACGTCACAGAATGATAGGGTCACAACTGAATGTCTTATAGAGTCGAATTTTAGGAAAGAAGACAGCACTATTTTATAACGTAACATATCAGTTAAGTTTCCTGACACAAAAATGGCAGAAAAAAATAACTGGGGCCTAATTCCACTGTTGGAATATCGTCTGTTACTATGACTTTATGTTTTTAACGTTGCGGTAAACCATTATAAATTGTACTATAAATCTATTCGTGTTTTATTCTCTATATGTGCTTACTGATTACATTTTAACATATAACAGAGCTTATTTTGACTAATTGTTTTCAAAACTGAACTTCGTTTCAGTAAAATTGCAACGTATTATGTAGTGTAGTGTTTAGTTTGTATTGTATAACGAAGCTTCCTTAGCTCGAAATACTCAACATTGCACCAGTTGAGCAATATTAAATTACTAATTAAATAGTAACCTATAGAAACACGCTACAACGACTAGGTGCGATTTTCAAACCGAGGGTTTTATGCATTAAATTTTATTGGCTGATGAATACCGATTGTGTTTTTACAGCTAGTTACACGGCAGCCAATAGAGCTCTGTAACGTCAGCTATTCACATGTCTCCAATGAATGGTAAGGTATTCTAGCATTTACAGCATCCAGGAAGATAAAGCCTCTCGAGTAGCTTATAAGAGCAGAATTCTACCTACGAGAGAGAAAAAGGATGGGGAAGTTACATGAAAACTCCAAACACAAAGTTCAGTTAACATATCGTAACGCACTGTTATACATTCTTTTTAGGTTAACGGCGTAACTAAATTATATTCGGATGCCAAGAAGGTTCTTCTTCTTTGATTGGGTATTAGATATAGTACGAAATAGGATACGGAACATGACGAAAAAAATTACCATGGAAAAATACATTTTCAATATTGTTATTGTCATACTAAACAATACAATAAAAATAAGCTAAAATCACTCTTCACTTAATGAATAAATGTTTTGTATCAGTAACGGTTTTTCAAAGGTAAATTTAAAAATAATACTGTAAGAAGGTAATTTACGACTTGTATACATAAAATCCGTTTCCATATGCAATATTTTCTGTTTTAGGGCCTTTTTGTGGACGTGCCGACACTGAGAAAAAAATATTGTAAAGTCAAACAAAATTTGTTTGAAACAAACAAATGGTATACTTGAATACGTGCAAACAAATGTATGTTTTGTCACAACCACATTATTTGTTTGAAACAGTTTTTGTTGTTTTAATTAACCAAACGACGTGGTTCGTGACACCATACGGATATTGTTAAATCAACCATATTTCATTTATTTGAACAACCATTAAAGTATACGACACAAAAATATTCTGCTTGCTCTGATTACGAAAATAAAGTTTTTGCACAACAACTTTTTATACAAATAATATTTACGTGCGAATATAAAAAACTACATATGTATACGGATTTGAACCCGCCATCTTCAGATACCACCCAAGTTACCCCTAGACCATCACCACTTATAAATAATTGAATGAATATTTACATTCACACACCTGTTACATATAATTCCGATATACTTTTGATTCTGATACTCTGGCTGACTCTCGCTGTTTTCTTCTCCGTAGCCTTTGTACACAGAACATGCGACAAAATATAGTTTTCATGAAATGGAAAATAGAATTAGCCTTGTGTATACCCGGCAAAATGATTTAACCGTTACAGTTATCTTCAGTCCTTTAACGTAACGCAACTATACAATAGAACACAAAAATTAATACTCTACAAATTTATTACATGCATGTATTTAAAAAAAAGAGACAAATTTCTAAACCACCGTGTGTGTAAATGTGAACACATGAATACCAAATAACCGCCATTACAAGAACACTTCCTGAACGGACATATATCGTCGCTTCCAACAAAATTGTTTCTTTCTTTTTTTATATTTGCCATGGTTAAATTTACCAAATCTGTATAGTAAGTCATACAAATATGAATAACTCAAGTAGATAAGATGGTAAAAGTAAATAAATTAAATAGTATAAGGAAACTAGAGTTCGTATTTTTAACAGGAACAAATGTTTTGGGTAAAAAAATGTGCACGTATTGTTAAGTATAACATCTAACAAAAACTTAGTATAACCAACCAAATATAAGTATATTTTAAACATGTTGTATCAAAAAAATTGGACTGTCGAAGCAAATAAATTCCAGTAGTAACTTTAACGTTACGACTGTTAGTTTAGCAGTAATTTATTTGTTACAACGAAATTAGTATCAACCTTATTTGTTTGTCGGAACGATATATTTTTTTCTCAGTGTTATGTACAGTAAGATGAGAGTTCTTTGGCTGCTTATCAGTCATATTCGGCCGATTATAGTCAACTACATTTATAATGCAGCAGTTAATTTGTTTTTATTTTACTTTCAGAAGGGAAAACTATCCTCTCAACTATGCTGGCCCAGACCCTACAAATGTACAAGCTCTTATTACCTACGTACTCTGCAAATAGAGAAATACTGTAATATTCAGCTGTTTAATTGGTTGATTTTATTATACATGCGCCACAAAATAAACTCGTATAAAATTAAAAAAAAAAACCTTAGGAAGAAAGGCGAACTTATTGAGCGAATTTTCAAACGTCTAGCCTGAATGACATGACTGGTTTTATCCAGGTCAGAAGTTCTTACAATCTTTGGAAAATACCCTTGAGCGATAGCCTTATCTCAAGTGCACTGATAATTCTACTGGCGTTAGTTGTTCTGTACGTCTGTGAATACTTTAAACTTGTTCTGTTGTCTAACAGATACACTGCTGATTATTTCAGTCACAATACTGAGATATGTCTGAAACCTTGTACAAAGTTTTACAAGATGGTTAATTAGATAAAAATTAACTACGCCTAAATTTTTAATTCTGCATATTGACGAGATTGCATTACAATAACATCAAATGTTCTTCAAATGTTACCCACAATCTTACGTAAGGAAATTCGTAATGGTAATGTCCTATTGCTACTCTTGTACAGGTTATTAGAGTACGTCTTGGAAATATTGAAAGTTAATTCAATAACCTTCATATATGAGCATGTGTCAAATCCGTTACGATGTTTGGAATAAGGCGTACATTTGCTTTCAAAAATAGAACGAAATGAAATCAAAACTGTATAGTTATAACTTCTTAACTGTGCATTTTATCTTAAACAGAAGGACGCAAATTTCGCCTCAAAGGGAAGTAGCATCGTCATTTTGAATTTGCATATTTTTCAATATTATTCATGCTTCAGAGTCATTTATGATAATTCAACTTCATTAGAGCATAAAATAAGTCCTGATATAATTTCTGACGTCAGGTTACAACATAAAAAACCATTCAAAGCAAGTAATCAATATTTTACGTTTCTACGGGATAAACTAACACAAGCATTCCGTTAGTACCTTCTTTAAAGAAACCACTGAGTCTTACTTTGTGTATTAACTTCACCGGAATTTCAATAATCAAACAGTAATACATTTTATTCCCAAAAACTAATATATTTGAGTCGACTGCTGTCCTTTCCTCTTAAACCATTAGATTTAGCAGCTTTTAAATCTGTAACCAGTTATAACAATATTTCAATTATATACCATCGCTTGCTTGCTTAACATCAAGCAATCGATGTTTTTTAAATTCATAGCTCTCAATTTCTCTATTTCTCTCTCTCTTTCATTCAATGCTATAATATAAAATGTATTTTTCAAAAATATGCTAAAATGGATACTTTCCAAGTTGGTTTCTCACATAATTTTTGTATACTCCAAATACAAAATTAGGTTAGAACGTTTTCAACAAGTATTTTCAAATTTTCAAAGTTGTAAAACGATGATACAGTTCCGGCACTGGTACGGACTTAAAATAAGCCAAGCTAGGGTACTATGTCACCTAGTTCTCGTTAGACTTAAGACGGTGAGAAGTGCTGGTCGTAGCAACCTTTGAGATGGTACTCACATATGGAGGGTTCAGAGCACAACTATACAAAGTCCATTAATTGAGTTGTCCAGTTCCAAAACTCGTCTTGTCCATCACCAAGGAAAAATGAGTTCTGAACAGTTTTGTGTAGCTTTGAAACGTGCGATGAAGTTGACGTGATGGTAGTTTCCAAAAATCGCCTTATTAAATAAAAGAAATACTTTGAAAAACTGCTTTGGCCATATAACAAATGGGCTCGCAAAAAGTTTTTCGCGATTTGCGCAGTTTTAGTGAAAGTGGACAAGACGAGTTCTGAAACTCGACTACTCAATTTTAGTAATGAGAAACACAAACTTTAAGTGTTTTTGGCATAAACAATTCCAGGGGACCAAAACTGATAATGTATAATGTCACAATTATATATGAGGTATAGAGTTAAATACTGATCATACTTACATCTCCAACATGCATTGCACACATAACGAGAAAATTTACTGGAAATGGACTTGGTCTACTTGTCTGGTCTACTCGTATTCCAATTGGCTTTTTAAATTAACTATATAGTTGCGATACCAATTTAGTTTATTAACATTGGTAAATCAGTATTTGGTTTTGCAGGAATACGTAACGAAATTTGGTAACGAAATCAACGACAGCGTTTCAAACTAAGAATACAAAATAAATAATTTTAAATTATTATTTTGGCAACTGTAACATAGCTTAAGTACGCTGGCAGTGGGTCGTCATCTTGACTGAAAAACGTGACGTTTAAAACCCGTATCAAGGTTGTAGCAACATTTATTTGCAACAATACTACAGACTTAATCGCTTTAACTGTCACCTTGAACACGTCATGTTAACAAGTAAAGAATGATTTTGCGAATTTATGATAGAGGCTGGTATTTAAAATAAAAATAAGTATCTTTACATTTTTAATAAAAACCATATAACACTCTTTATGCACAAAAACACAAACGGAATCATAAACTGTAACGTTCCTGTAAAGATACATTTTCAGTAACTCACCAGAATATTCAGTTTTGATAAAAAGAAGACGTATTTTTGTCATGAGAAGCGATACATGCTCTTAAAACTTTATTCGTGGCGAGCATTAGCCAACCAGAGCGTTGACTATGGCGGCGAACGACAAGATTGTTGAACCTACCGCAGACGTTGGGTGCGATATACGGTGGTGAGTAAGACGGAAAGTTTTATAAACCCCGAAGCCTCCTTCTTTGGACAGAAAGTAAGTGGTATAAAAATGTGTAAAATGTATTTATTTATATGAGCAAATCTCGTATACCAAAGTTTTTTGTTTGTAAAATTTTATAAGTAAACGTTAATATTTTTTTGTGTTCGTTGTTGTCAGAAACTGGGTTCTGTATTCGTGTAACAAAACTGTGTAGGTGTTCTTTGTATTGTACCGTAAACCGGGGTTACTTTGACATTGCGGGGTAACTTTGACCACTCCAAATTTTAGTTTTTATATTGTTTAGTGACGAAAGTTTCAAACCTTAGCTATAAGGATAAAAGGAATTATTTAAAATACTCGGCTCAGATTATCTGTTTATTTACCAGATAACAAAAAAAACTAATATTTTGAATAGTCAAAGTAGCCCCGAAAATGTCAAAGTAACCCCGGTTTACGGTAGTTGTTGTAATAATATAACGAATATATTTCGTAGTTATTTGCCGGTATCCCTAATCGAACCATCTTTACCACTGAACCAAAAATCTTCAACAATGGCCGAAGCTCTATTGTGAAAGTCCTCTATGACGTCCATCGTCGTCGAACGATCGGGCCGCTATATCGAGGACAACGCTTAAGCGAGCACAGCAACGTAAACCCTATCTGTTCAGTAGACATTGTACTGAATTGTTTGCTCTTGCTATGTAAGCAACCTCTTGGAATCTCTCTGCCAGTTTCGGCCCGAGGTACGTCTGTATCAGCTCTGCTTACTTTACGTTGAGCAGTTGTTCAACATATCACAAAGACCCTCTTTAGCCCTAGACTGTTTGGTGAGCATTAATACAGACACTCAAAACTAACTAATTAATTTTATTGTGACTTACAACGTTAAAAATTGAGAGTGATGAAATGGGTTCCTACAGTTTTTCAATGCTTGCAACATGTCAGTTTTTAATTTAAAAGTGGCGACAAAATAGGCATCAAGTGAAAGAAAAAATTGACTAGGATTTTAAAAGTGCTCATTTGACAGTGAACAGCTTACACAAAAAATTTTCTTTACACTTTGGGACTGTTTAGCTTGTTGTAGATAAACCACTATCTACAACAAAGAAAACTACAGCGGAGGTAACTGAAAATGTAAACTGTTATAATAATTGTTTATATTTGTACTATATATAGCTAGCTGTGTAGACGTAAATAGTTACTATTTGTTACTGTAATTTAAAATGTTTTAGCTTTCATAGTTTGTTCATATTGTCGTGACAAAACTCAAATTTGCATGAAACGGTTTTATGCTAGAAGTAAAACCAGCTGACTTACCAAAATGAACTAGCTCACATTGAAGAACAATGCTATGGACTACGTCAAGACATGTATAAAATCGCATTGAATATGTGTGTATTAAAAAAATATACTGAATTTAAAGTAAGAAATTGTCACTTTTTAAACATTTTTAAATAAAAATAATTTTCGTTACGAGTAGCAAACTTTGGAAACCTGACCATGTACACCTTATCAAGTTGTAGAGGAAAGTGACAACACTCATATACTATAATTATACGAAGAAACGTGACATTTTCGATAGGATGTGCAGTTAGTACATTGAACCTGATTTTATATGCGTGTGTAACATACCTAGTTTCTTTAGAAACAACATTTAATTCGTTTTTTTTGTGTGTGATTGTGAAAGTAATTTGATTTTTAACGCAAATATAACTAAAAGACTGAAATAAATTTTGTTTTTCAGTGAAAAATAAATAAAGTTATTTATTCTAACTACCTAAAATTAGTTAAAGTCAATGTAAAACATCTTACATTTTATTAGACCGCTTATCGAACAGCAGCGATACTAGGAACAGAAATCGCCCTTCATCAAACTCGTCCATAAAAAACTTGTGCGACTTCCTAACGTGTAGTAGAATCAACCTAACCTCAGATATTTTCGACCATCCGGCCGTCAAAAACATTGGCCATTTTCTCCCACTTTTAACGGCTGGATGGAAGTAAAACCTTTTAAACTTGAACGTGTTGTTGCACGTTCATTCCGTAGACAATTTAGGTAATTCTAAGTTAATAGTAATAGTAATAATAATAATATGAGTATGAATAAGAATCGCATGGGGAGTAAACCTGTGAGCAGGACACCACGCAGACGAGTTTGATGAGACACACGTCTCAATATATTCTTCGTCGAAGAAACCTCCGTCCTCGGTGACTGTTTACTCATCACTTGAAATGAACTTGGATTTGTTTTTAACCGACTTCAAAAACAGGAGGAGGTTATAAATTTAGTCGTATTTTATTAATTTACTTACTTATTAATGTTTGTTACCTCAGATCTCGGTCATTTATGAACCGATTTGGAAAATTCTTTTTCTTTTTAGTTTTTTTTTTGGTTGGAAAGGGGATATTTACATTTTATCGGCATTGGACCCTGGATTTCGAACTCCTGAAAATCGAATAGGAGAAAACCCGCCGACCAGCGGCATCGTCCGGCACGATTCCTACATTCAAAAAATCTGGGGACCAACCTCGCCGGGAAAAATCGAATACGAAATTTATAGTGATTAAGATACTAGAAGGTTTATGACAATCCAAGACTAGGTAGGTACCTAACTATGGTCAAGGACTTTTTGGACCGACTTGGGCTGCGAAGGCACAACAGAACTCCTTGACGACAGACAGCACGAATCTGTTCTGAAAAAATAATGCACTAAAAAGTAAAATATAATTGCGATATTTTTAGACTGCTTAGAAAACAATCAATTTATTAGGGCAATACAGTAATATACAGTTATTGTTATTTTTGGAGTCGGTGCCAGCCATCCTCTCAAGTAATTTTACGAAATTTCCTAAAATTGACAGTTCGTTTTTAAACTTACGTTAGTTCGATAATGTAACAATACCTAATTAAACCAAGTGCCCCCTCCGTATAGGCTACTCCACTGCTAAGCCCCACGTTGTTCAATGCCGCGTGGCTGCTGTCTTTGTGTCAATTAAGAAATGCTAGTTGCAGACAAAGTTAAGTTTCATTAATTTGGATGTATACCTATGCTACTTCATTACACGTTTGTAAAAGTGACTGGCACCAGCTTCAAAAATAACAATAATTGTATATTACTGTCCTAATAAATTGATTTTATTCTAAGTACTCTAAAAATAACGTTATTATTTTTTTTCTTTTTAGTGCAGTATTTTTTTCAGAATATATTATTTTGAAGTCGGTGCAATTTTTTGTTAATTTTTTTTTTTTTTTTTTTTTTTTTTTTTTTTTTTTTTTTTTTTTTTTTTTTTTTTTTTTTTTTTTTTTTTTTTTTTTTTTTTTTTTTTTTTTTTTTTTTTTTTTTTTTTTCGTGTTTACATCCATCTACAGGTCGTCTGAATATATACTACGTTAACATTCAGGGCAGACTTTAGTTGCATTTAGGTTGTTCGTGTAAAGAAGCGCAACAGTAATACGTTGGTTTCGCATGCGGATGGCTCGGCTTCGAGTCCTGCGTTCAGCCATCTTCATTTCGGATTTCTATGGTATACCGAAAATAGTTCCAGGTGAATTCTGGCCTTCTCTCCCAGTCCTTGTTTTTGTACAAAGCTGTGTATGGTGTTCTCTACTGACCTCGTTGTCGATAAGGCCTTAGTCCACTTAAATAACATCCTAACTTAAGTCCCCCCAGGGTCGTACATTATTTTTCAATAAATTTCTTATTTACATAAATTTTAGTAACGTCTTACAGTTATAATTTGTTGCATTTCCCGGTCAAAATTATTCACTGCATGCATAAAATTCCACCCCAAAGCATATTTAAACGTTAAGCGTACTCGATATTAATCAAATTCTTTTAGAAAGTAAGTTTCGAGCTTCAGAAGTCTAGGTCCTAAGTATAATGGCTCTACCAACTAATTAAAAGTTCTCACATTAACTACAATACGAATGCTACTTTTGGTGCCGCGTAGCTGGCTCAGTGATACAACATACAACAAATTTTATACACATATATATTTATATATATATATATATAACCTTGTTAAGCAAATCATATCCTAAGCAATTAGGGAATAGGGAAAGTGGAAATTATCAATCAAAAGCTGTATTCAGGGTGTCACGAAACCCTCATCTTCAATGAGTAAAATACAGTTAACCTAAAAACGGCAGTATATTGCCAATAATAACCACAAAGTTTACACATTACAATGTTCAGTTAAATACATAAACTAACCACAGTAAATACATAAAAATTAACATTAAATTACGCCAAAGGTTAAAACAGTTGATACAAAGTAGACCATTAGGAAGTAATGAAAGACGAGGGTAAGTTGGATAGGACAAAATTTCAGCTTGAAGGTGTGCAAATAGTGACCCGAGTATGTTATAAAGCGTCCAATGAGCCACGAGAGCGGCTTCCCTATTTACCCCTGGTTACTCGGCTCAAGAGCAGGTAAAACAGCGATCAACAGACGAAACTGGCTAATTGGCGCGAAAAATGTATGATCATTACACGTAACCAAAATCACAGCGAAGTGAAAATTATGTACAGTGATCAATGTAGCAAAAATACGTAGGCTTATTTATTCCGGCCATATTAAAACAGTGAGTTGCTTGCAGGTGTTTAGATGTAACCTGGTGATCAACGATATCTAGTCGTGTCTTGGAAATTAATACGAAAAATCCCAACAAAACTGGTCAGTTAATACGTAGTTTCAGTTCATTCAACCCAACGTGTGTAACCATTGATACTGAGCTCTTCAATATCTCTAAATGTTCGTAAGTTTGTTAGACTCAAAAATTCATATTCCGCACGTACACTTTTAACTGAATTCTCTATGTTATGTATTGAATTGTTTTGTGTGCCCGTCTGCATCGATTTATCAATTTTCTAAACGAAAAAAAAAAAAAAACGTGTATGTAGTATGGACTTTCCTAAAACAATGAACACACAAGGTCACCTCTAAAAGTCGATAAGGTTTTTGATAAAACAGACGAATATGATATTTATGACAATGGTAGTAATTATCATGTCACTTATTATTATTGCAATATCTGCACTTACTAGTAGTAAGACCATGCCTATGACATTATATAAATCTTTAGTAAAAAATTAATAAGTTTATTGATAAGACCAACGACCGTGATTTTTTTTTTGCGATGGCATCGATGACATAAATATCTGCATTGTCTCGTAGTCAGACATTAAATCTTACGTATAAGTGAGCACAGATATCTCAGAATTATCTGAATTTATGAGTATGTTTGCCAAAGAAAAATCCCACTGGCTGGTACCAACTAAAATGTTCTTGACTCAGGGACGTGCCAACTATTATGAGAGTAGAGGGCATCGAATTGTTATAAGAAAAACCCTTGCCGTGTGATTTTACACTTTGAGTGTGTGTGTGATCGTCTACATTTTCCCTAGAAAATTGTGCTGCAATCGCTAAAGTACCTAATTTAACATTGCGGTAAATAGAAGAATCACACATATATGTGTTAGTTAAATATCGGGCCTATACTATTTTACGTTATGAATTGGGTGTTTTTATATCATAATATTTAATCTTTATTTTCAAATTAATATATACGTCTTTAAGACGTATTTTCTTATGTAAGTAGTGCAGGTGTCTACGGTTGTTTACAAATTCGTAGCGAGTATACTAAAATAAAATGAAAAACATTCTGGGAACAATTTTTTTACAGCAAAATATAAATGTGTGAAAAGAAAGAGAGAATGAGGGCAGACATATAAATTGCCGCCTACAGGTTTATTTAACAGTGGACGGCGGACGCCCTCGCCCCCTGCTGTCACGGTTCTGTCGAAACAACGTACAAAGTAACAAAGAGTCAGTTGAGATTTAATGACTGTCGACCAGGAAAAAAAAAAAGGTTAAATTTTTAAAGTAACTCTCTGGAAGAACGGCTGTTTGTTATTTTATAGAATTCACATTGATGGAGTTGTTGAGATATTTTCCTGACGTTTGTAGGTCCACTCCAGAAATACTTCCTTTGCCAGAATACAAATTTTCTAGCGAAAGAGAAGAAAAACATTGCTATATAAATGGACACTACGAAGTAACTTTGCGACAGAAAAAATATTTGTGTAAAGTATCTATATGTCAATGATAACAAAAATTGTGTTTACTATAAGAGTAGTTTAATAGTGGACGTTAATGGGAAGTTATATGGAGTATTTTTAATACAAGCTTACATTGGATAAAATCATTGTATTTGCTACAAAGAAAATTATAGAATGGTTCACTAAAGGTGGAAAAGATACGTTTTAAAATACATTTTTCTATAAAACAAGTTTTACCGACAGCTAAATAGCATTAAAATTTTTTATCCCTTTGTTGTTATGAAAAACGTTTATTTTGTGAAGTTTTAGCAGGCCATCAGGAGTACAGCGTGTCAAATGTAGTCGTATGAACGCGTATGTTTCTTAACGAATCCACAGTGGATTGTGAATAAATGGTGAGGTCAGGTGATTTAGGTGGCCAAACAACTAGATATGAGTGACTCAGCCACCCGAGGAAAGCTTGTTGCAGTCATATATGGCATCAAGTGAAGCTACAGTGTGGCGGAGTGACACTTGCTATGAGATTCTTGAGCAGCATAAGAACAACACGCGCGTGAACTATGCACATAGTGGATGTTGACAAATGTATGCGGCTATCTAGGTACTGCCTTTTTCCTACTTGTCTCATGCCTTTACTCCTAATTTGTGGGCTTCCGATTACACAGTTGCGTTGAGTTGCATCACGGGTCGCTTGGGACAGAATGGAGCTGGAGTTAGTGTAAGAGAATTTTTCTGTTATATGATTAGTACATATTGCGTAATAAATCCAGAAGCCATATTAGGATACATGTGAGGGTGTTTACGTTTGTTGCGATGTGTAAGTGGGGTGCTGTGCATGAGTACGAAAATAAATGTGTAATATTTCAAACGTGGACTATAACAGCGAAGTAACTCTGACAATTTCCTAAGTTCTTGAAGGCGTGTTGGGGTTCACTGGTTATACAATATGAAGGATGTTCTGAAGAGTGCTAATTATATTTTATCATCTATATGACGGAGGCCGTGATGGTGTTGTGGTCAGACCTCTCGCCACAAATCGCGACGATTCGGGCTCGATCACCAGCAAGGGCGAGCCTTAATTTCCGCATGTGGCGAACGTTTCTGATGGCCAGAGAGTTTTTTCGGGGTAATCCCGTGTTCTCCTAACTTCGCATTCTGTCACTTCTCCATTGCCGGGTTTTCATTCACGTCATAATTCAGGGTTGTGCAAACTCCTCTGAGCACCCAGATGAGAAGTCTGTCAATTCTGGAGTATGACGATCTGCCCTCGCGCACAGTTCCCATACCTACACGCTAGTTACGGTATTTATTTAAATACCTACACTGGTTTATTTACAACTGTGAAATAGCGTAAGTGCGAGGTCGTTAGAAACTATGACACACAAGACTCAATGACAAGAACTAGAGGTTTCGGCCATGGCATTTGTGAAAGAACAATTTCTACATTCGCCTGAAGCGACTTCATGAAATGGACTCCGACTTCGAGTCCGACGTTTTACCGTTGCACCATCTCGCTCAGTAACTACAGCTGGTGATTTTTGGTGAAAAGGATTACGCAACATTTTGTTTCGATGCCTCACGTTCACAATTACAGCTTTGCTTCATAGTTCATGGCAGTGTGTATCTGTGCACAGGCGTCACTCATTTGACTGTGCCAATGAGAATTACATCACTGCGACACCACACGTCTGCGAATAGCGAGTAGAACCCAAATACATTAGGAGTTAAAAACAGCCAATCACTGACCATGACAGAGAGCTGTAGACGTGCACGTGAGGAAATGAAACAAAATGTTGTATAATAATTTTCACCAAAAATCACTAGCTCTATCGGTAGCGATGATGGTTAGAGACATGCAAAATTCGCGTTATCATTTGGTAGCAGACTAAACTTCACTTTCCTATACATAACAGAGCATAATTTGCTATTCAATTAGCCACGAACTTTTATATGTTGTCATTGACGTGTGTTACGTCTTTACAGAGATTGGCATCTCTACCGTGTAAGTATTCTCCATGGCATGTCACGACAATATCGGCCAGCGGGAGACGTCGAACGAGTCTATAGTCACTTGGAGTCTAGCCAGCTGTCAGAAAATAACGCGAATTTTGCATGTCTCGAATGATGGTTTATCGCGGAACAACTTGACTGTTTGAACGCACGTTCAGCTTACCAGTAGATGACTGGCTTTCGCTTGTACGTGAAGCTGTTGCCCTATTTGACTGAGCCAGTAATATTCCCGCTATTGTAATATTTGATGCCTGTTATTGGTCGGCAGACAACTACGATTTGTCAGGCGTACATCAACCAATCATATGTGTTGTAATGAACTGCAACGTTTTCAAGGGTATATTGCCACGAAACATTTCCGCGATCCGATATACCATCATCTCTATCTATCGGTAACACTGAAAGTGGTCTCTTGACGGAGATACGCAAGAGTTAAATGCACCAACCTGCCCAACTGGCCTCACGTACTGCCACCGCGACGAGTTGCTGTTGCCGATGGTGGTCTCCTGGGTGACCAGGCTCGCAGACGTGATGTAGAAGTCGTCGTTGGAGAGGATCACTCCGGGGTAGGACGAGAAGGAGATGTTCTGACCTGGGACGACAGAGCTGGAGCCGTTCACCATGTGGTAGCCGAAGCTGTACCTCTTCAGCACGCGCAGCATGGACTGCAGGCTGCAAGCAGGCGCAAAGAGTTAAGGGCGCTGCCTATTGCAGAGCCATGGTGAGATTATGGATAGAGATATACATGTTCGATTATATTATATGGCGTTCGTTCACCTTTTACGAATCGCTTTTGAAATGAAACAATTTTCTGCATTGCGATGAAATAAAAAATATCACCACATGAATTTAAACGTGGCGATATAAGTATGAACTGGTGTTCGTTAGTGTTTTTTGCCTAGAAAATATTATATATTTACGCCCAGTTTTCAGGCTATTGAAAAAAAGCATAAAATAACCTGTAGCGATGTGGGCTGCATCGAGATGATAGAAAGTCATAAGTGACAGCATATATAGGTTCGACAGATTCTGAGCATCACCTAATTAAATTTGTCGTATAAATCCCTAACCTTGCACTTTGAAAGCTCCGGGGTAGGTAGCGCACTTAATAACAAATCATTGCGGGTTTCATGTACACGACGCTAACTGCAGTAAGAAAAAAGCTATAAAATTAGATGTGAAGTTCATGCTGATGAATGAGATATTTCGGGAATGTTTGTGAACTCTATGGTATCACACAAGAGGCTGGAAATTAAAAGTTATTTGAACGAAACTTTGTACTCATTTATCCTAAATGTCACTAAATCTTGTTACGTCTTTTACGTCGGCATGCAACAACCTAGGTGATGCATTTTGAACGTTTGAATCGACGTGAATACGGCAATATGTACCAGATTTTCCGGGTTTTCGTGGAGCTTCCTACAGTTATTGCTCTTATGGAGGTTTTTTAAGCTACTTGAATACAATTATATATTAATATTGGTTCCAACCTAACCTATTAGTTCAAAGCCGTCTTGGCAATCTAGTCCTCTCGGATAACGTTTCTGCAATATTCAAGAGTCGAAGAAACTTTGTTCCGAAATAATCCCATCCAGCAAGCTACAAGAAACGTTTATGAAGTAGTGTCGTCAGGCTGTAAAATTACGTCTAATTATCTATAAGAATCTAAAGTAACATGAAATAGAACCGTTCGAAAGATGGTTTGACCATAAGGTGCGGCATCTGCTACCCATCACATATATATTTTTTTAATTTCTACTGTAAAGTTTGTTTGCAATTTATATACATATATATATATATATATGTATATATACATATACATACATACATACAAGGGCGTAGCCAACATTTTTTTTCAGGGGGGGATATTACCCATCCACGACACTACTATAAGGTTTTTTAGGTACAAAATGGTGCTACTTAAGAACTTTGCGAACCAAAAATTAATATGCCACTTTAATAATTTAATAAATGCTATTAGTTTTAATTTAATTTTAACGTTTCCAAAGAATTTTGGGGGGGGGGGGAGATATATCCTGATATCCCCCCTAACTTCGCCCCTGTATATATATATATATATATATATATATATATATATATATATATATGTATGTATATATATATGTATGTATGTATATATATATATATATATGTGTGTGTGTGTGTGTGTGTGTGTACATGTCTGCTCGTAACGTATGCATTCCTATACCATTTATCCGATTACGATGAAACAAACTGTGATGAGTTGTGCGCGGGCTCGTGAATGTTCCTGACAAAAATATCTGTATAACGAAAGGGGTCAAAATGGGTTAGGGAATTAAAAGGGTACCCAAAAAAATTAATAGAAAAATAATTTTATTTTTTAAAATGTTACTAAAACGATTATCAATGACCTTTAATATAAATTTACAAAATTTAGAATTTTAAAAAATTGTTTGTTTCCGAATGTTTCCTTTCAAAATTAAAATAGAAATTATAACATTATTTTATCACTTTTCATATCAATATAAGTATAAATATTATAACTTAAAAAAATATAAGGCATCAAATTTTACCAAAAACGCTTATTAAATATTTCATTGGTTTTGGAAAAAATTTAGTTTTTGAAAATATATTTGTAATATTAATACATCATTTTACTAAAGATAATTTGGAGTTCTTAAACTGAAAATTGGCACCACTTAAAGGCATTTGAAAACCACGTAAACTAAGTCGTGGAGAACAGCTTGTATAATATAGGCCTATTTAGCCATGATAGGGTGTAGTACATGATATACCGGAAATAATAAACAAAACAGGAATGGAATTTTTTCATGGATTAAGACTGTGGAAGAACAGAATGGACACTACGTGTATTATTATATTTTCGTTCCATAAGCCAACATATAAAAATCATTATTGTTTTTTTTTTAACCGTTAACCTTGTCAAATAATAAGTCCTATAATGGTCAAATGTACACAACGGAAACAAAAGAAATTACAAAATCGATCAAAATATCCAAGATGGCTGTGTATGATCTGGTAGCCGCCAGTAAGGGCGTAGGCTACTTTGCGCGCACGAGGCCTTGAAGTGCGAAGTATTAAGGGCGTCTCAGCATTCACATCTCGCTTGCCTCATATCTTATAGGCGGAATGGCGTCAAGTCCACGCCCATAGACGAATAGGTCTGAACACATGGAGTGGAAAATTGACGCTGTTATGACTGTTTGGCGACACTGGCACTCCGGTGTTGTTTTATCATTGCGTAAATGGAACTACGAGTAGCAAGTTCGTGTCGGAGCTGGTAGGGGCAGTGGTAGTACGATGCTATACTGCATTGTTAAAACATCAGTACTAGTGGCGCTTTCAGTCTAAAGGGGTTAACTCAGTAGCATTGGTATATAGGCTAGTGTCCAGACCTGTTATTCAAAGACCGTGGTCCAGTATTCTCGGCGACAGACCTCCTCTTTGAGACAGTCAGGTGAACTATCATTTCTGACCAAATGTCAAAGATAAAGGTGTATTTTACACGCGTATACATTTTAATAGATTCTGCACCAAGGTTCTCGTACCTAAAAAATTCTTCAAAATACCCGTTATTGACAGTTTCAACAGTGAGAAAATAAGCTTTAAAGATGACTGGACACGAGAGTAACGTTCTTTGAATGTTAATTCTAAGCGGACATCACTCACTATGGCCGAAGCTCTGCACATCGCTGGGCAGGTGGCTATCTTTAATATAATATCGAAAATATTCCCATCCCAATGAGCAATTTAAGAGCTAGGTGTAGATGGATGCAGACATATGTACGCAGAGAGCAAAAGTACAAATATATGCAGCGAGGGAAAATTATTGTCCTTCATTATCCAATTAAAATTGTGACATCGGTTAGGTTTGTTTGCCGCTACAATCTACCAGACCGTTAACTGTAGATAGTAAAGTCAGCAGAACTGATCATGTTTGAGATAGTTTGGTGTATCCAAAGTTCCTACAATAGTTCACATTGTTCCTTCTACATAGTATATAATATTGTTCCTTAGAACAAATGTTTACTTCAGCAGAACAGTTAGCATAACACCATGATTGTTCTCACAACGTCAGCATCTAAAGGAATGCTCGTACTGTTAGACAAGCCATTATTCAAGGCTTGTTTAATATTACAATGTCAAGAAATGCTATGTGCTGAATTGAATGACTGTTTTCTTATATTAGGAAACTACAAAGCAAATTAAATTATTTAATTTAAGTGACCTTTGCGTCTTGTCGGTAGCGAAACCATTTGAGATGGTTACAAATGACAGGCAATAGGAGAGGAATCAGTAACTGTCTTAGTTAAGGCTACCGCCTAACCCACGCATCAAATGCGTTGCAGCGTGTTCGTAAAAAGGTTTTTTCTACGGAACAATTGCACGTGTGTCCATGTGCCAACGTACGAAAAGAAAACAAACTTCAGACAAGGTCGGAACCTCATTGTTAAGACGCCACGCTCATTAAAAACACTGTTTCTAAGCCCGCCAACATGACTAAAAACGGACTTTTCAGACTACCCTACTTTAATATATACTAACTGGATGTATGTGAAACTCAGATTGCGACCTGCACTGAACTTAGTTGCAGACTTTCAACTAATAAAATAATATGGTCACCGCTTAATGTCCCGTAGTAAAAACAGTTCGGCGGGAACATTGCACGCTAGTTCAGCACTTGGCTTGTTGAGGCAACGCGGCTTTTTATGCGCGTTTCAAGGTCGACCTTACTGCTCCGTCGCTTTTGAGCCTCTCACGCGCAGGTAGGCCGAGCCCTTAAGGAACCATCCCAGCATTCGTCTTGAGCGATTTCAAGACACAACGGCAGACCGAAATCAGGATTTCCAGAGTCGGAAATCGAGCGCGGGTCCACCAAAATGCTAGTCCAATGTAGGTAACGAAGTCAGCGGCGTAGCCAGAGTGGGGGGAGACATCGGGATATCCCTCCTCCCCGGAAGAAAAATAAACTACTCGAAGATAAAATTAGTAGTATTATATTAGTAGTTAAGGTACAAAATCTGCTTAAATTATACCATTTTGCAGATTGAAACCAAAATTTTTCCTGGGGAGGATCCCCAGATCCCCCGTTTCATGACTTGTGATTGATGTCCCCTTATTGTGTAACGAAAATTCTTACGTTATTAACCGTCCCCGTCTCCCCAACAGAAATCCTGGCTACGCCCCGGAAGGAAGTATTCAGAAAAAACGTTTTACTGTCAACCATATACTCGTTTGCATATGGCGAGACGTGTATGTATTTGATTCAAACAAACTTAATGTTGATTTAATATATGAAGCGCGTTTAATATAGAATTTGATCGTCCACCAAAACGTGTATTTAATAGGATTTACCCTATCGTTGAGAACAACAAATCTACAAGGCAAACCAAATATACCGTTGATTCAACTGTAGCGTTCTTGTTTCGTTTCAGGCAAAACCTTATAAGTATATGGTTAACTGTACCAAAATTTACTATGTAAAAGAAGAATTTAAGTTAAGAGATCTCATCATCAGCGCTTAACAACGGCGTTTTCAGTGATGGTGACGGGTTACAATTGAGTTGGGAATTGAACAGCACAAGTATTTAGAGGCGGATAAAACGAGAGTTTCCCGAACATACCACGCCACCTACGGCATCGTCCGGCAAGACTCTCACCTACGTGGCAAAATATGCTGGGAGTCTAACCCAGATCACCTTCTAGGAGGCGGTCACTTTAGCCGCTGTATCACCCGTGGAACCTTTGTGTAAACATAAAGAGAGGGGATACAAATGATAAGTGATTAAGTGAACACTTTTAAAACTTGGTTACTTTTTACCCTACTAGTTTTTAATAGAAGCATAATATCCTAAGTAACAATCAATTTGTACACACTTGGCTGTTTAAAAAATGAACGCCTGAAGTCACAATTTAAATTATTATAAAAATTATTATTCTAGGCGATATGGGGTTAAAAAGAGATCACATTAACGTGAAGCGCCTATAGTTACCTGGACCACGTGTCTTGGGCGACGAAGAGGTCTGAGCCGTCGGGCAGCAGCTTGACGAGAGCGGAACATGTGCCGGCACCTGGCACCCTCCTACCTCGCACGACCAGCGGGTCCTTGAGCCAGGTCTCAGGGTCTAGAGCGTCCAACAAGTCCTCCAGGTCACCCTGCAGGTTCAGCCACCTGCCAAACATGGACACTCACTCTCAACATGTGCCAGGATCTGTCACCATCCTACCACGCACGACCAGCGGGTCATTGAGCCAGGTCTCAGGGTCTAGAGCGTCCAACAAGTCATCCAGGTCACCCTGCAGGTTCAGCCACCTGCCAAACATGGACACTCACTATCAACATGTACCGGCACCTGGCACCCTCCTACCTCGCACGACCAGCGGGTCCTTGAGCCATATCTCAGGGTCTAGAGCGTCCAACAAGTCCTCCAGGTCACCCTGCAGGTTCAGCCACCTGCCAAACATGGACACTCACTCTCAACATGTGCCAGCACCTGTCACCATCCTACCACGCACGACCAGCGGGTCATTTAGCCATATCTCAGGGTCTAGAGCGTCCAACAAGTC